>JAQGBT010003040.1:0-21219 GCA_034698585.1 Disparrhopalites patrizii | reverse complement strand
TCAATAAAGTTAATTTTCTTACTTAACCCTTAAACTCCGCTCGTTTTCCCTTAATTCTCCCTTCACAACCAACATCTTCGAACCCTAAAAGTCCCCATTGCAATAAAATAGAGGAAAACAAACGTTGGCATTTATTACCTTTTTCCCTCTGAATGTAGCCTTCCCTTTCTCCCGTTTTTTTTTATTTTGTCACACTTGCTCTGACACAGCTTACCCAGTAACTGCCTTTACTGACTCGAGCGGTAGGCTTCTTTTTTTTTTTTTTTTACTTTCTCCGATTATAAGTGTGTATAAATGATGTAGAAGTTGAATGAAAAGAAGGTACTAGGGCAGTGAAACGGTGACTCTTTGGGACCATTGCATTGCTCGTAAAACCTTATTTTATGACTCAAGGTTCTGGCCTCGTCGCTAACACTTCTCAATAATATGAGGATCACACTTCACTTTATACCAACACCGACAGAAAAAAAAGACGGTGGCAGAAGTAAAAAAAAAAAAAAAAAAAGATAGGGATCGACGTTACACATACATAATATGCTCAAGTACTTACATACATATGAATATGTATAAATGTGTATGCAAATTACGCATGTGTGCCGCATACAGGTACAAAGTCACACATTTGCCCCCGTCATCTTCCCCCATTCCGAGAGGAAGCGCAATTGCCACCAATTGTCCCCCTGGTCATTTTTTCGTTTCCGTTACTTTTATTTTCAGGAGAAACGAGGTAAGAGGAGAGTAATAAACAGAGCAAAATTTCATTTCGATATAAAATGCCGGATATGTGTCATATCTGTTGGACACAAAGAAAATTTTTAAAATCGTTTCCATTTCTCCACCTATATGTACCTCCATAGACACGTTATATGGAACATCATCGTGTACTTTGACGAAAGTAACCTATAAAAGGGAGCAAGTATGGACATGTGTGCTTTTAGTTCCTTTCCCCTTTTATTACATTTACTTTCAATTGGATGTGGCCTCAATTCCGTATCACAAAATAACTTAACGCGGGAAGGAATTCTGAGAAGTGGCGGATGAAGCGGAGAAGGAAAGAACATAAGGAAAGTGACTAAAATATATAGGGACAAATGTGACCAAATGGGCAGAACCACTACAAAGGGACGCTACAAAGTAACTGAAAAAAAACTGGAAGGATTTAAAAAAAAAAGGATGGAGGAAAGTAAAACCGGAGAGCCCTAAAGAGATGTGGGAGATGAAGAAACAGAGGAAAGAGGAAGGAGAAAGCGTGGGATGAAGGAAAAGGAGAAAGGTGCTGTGGTTCAATTTGAGAGAAAAAGCTTTTACCAGCGCAGTAATTAACTCATCAGCCCATTTCTCTCTCCCCAGTTCTAGGAGTACCAGCCCTCCGCTCGAGGACTTTTTCAATTGTGCTCACCCGAGACAATAGAAAATGTTGGGCACATTTTTGGTGTATTAGCCATTGTAGTAATGGAGACTGGCTACAGTCGGAGTACTAGTAGTACAAATAGTATCCCACGACTGAACCATATGGGCTAAAAGACCTCATACTATTACCTTAATACAAAAAATAAAAAAAATTCTTGAGACAAAAAAACTACAAAAAACATCAAGCAACCTCAATGTTACATGAGAATGTAGAAAAAAGAATCTGAAAAAGTAAATATAAACGTCCACCACCTCTTTACTCGCAACCTCGTATTTACTACTGCTACCACTTTCACCAACAGTGAAAGTCTCACAAAAAAAAAACAAGAAGTGAACAAAGCTCAGCAATTTAAGATGTGCAAGTAATAATAACAGATAGTAATCGCACAAGAAACCACTGGCAAAAGCAGTTACCATCCATAGCTGATATATGGAATGGTCAATTGTGAAGACGTTAAGTGTGGTAGTATAGTTCAAGAGGTATATTAGTACACCCACACACACACACGTAAGACAAAACGGTGAATGTCTATACAGATTACAGATATACTCTTATAAAAAGAGAGAGGTCATAGGATTAACTGGGTAGTTGTTCTCTCTCTTTTAACTCTTGTGCCCCTTTTTTTGTACAAAGTAACAAAAAATTTTTATATCTGTATAAACATATATATTTGAAAGGCTTAGATACAAAAGGACTTAAGTCCACATGGCCAACTTTTGCAGCAGAAGTAAAAAAAAAAAACCATTCTGGATACAATAGGGTAAAATCCGTATTGTCATATCATATCACACGGGGGATATCATATTATTCAAGTTCGGTTTGATTCCTCGAGTGGGATTTTGTGGATTTTAATTTACATCTTTTACTTCCGAATATGTGTCCACTTTTCCCCTTTTCGCTTCCCGCTTGTTTTCGTGTTTGAATGACAGACCGAAAAACATAAAACGGGCACGAATAGCACTAGTCGTAGACACGCATTTTCTTGAAAGACCCTGATTTCGAAAATTTTGCGCTTAAGTCATTTTGCTTCTAAACCGTTCATATACGTACTGATATCAACATATAAATGATGGTAGGTATAGGTACATAGCAAAAGAGAAAGAAGAAGGAAAAGTCTTACTTGGGTCCAACATTAAGGATGATGGGATTTTCCAAGTGGGTTTTACAGAATTCCTCGACGTCGTAAGTACAAGTGGCACTGAAGAAGGCTCTCTTAATATCGGGCGAGTCACAGGCAGAATAGATAAAACCCAGTTGGTCTCGAAATCCTCCTTCGAACAGCCGATCACACTCATCCACAATCAAATGGACCACACTGTGAGTGAAGACAAAAATCATGATTGATGAACCTCACATACCAGCATGAGGGAAAGTAGTGGAAGAGAAGAGAAGTTACTCAGGGAAGGTCTAGGAGAAGCGACGGTGCTCGTTTGCACACAAGTCAAGAGCTATACATATACATACATATGTACACTAGGAGCAAAAACGTATATACATATGTACACAGTACTGAGGTCACAGCAAGAGCCACGACATAAGTCTTTCTTTTTCTGCACAAATGCCCTCAAATCCATAGAAAAAACAACAGGGATAGAAAAACAATGTTTTCACCATAATAGTAAAAAATCCCCAACTTGTTTACAGCATAAAGACTTTTGTCACACAAAAAAAATATATGCTCACTTACTTTTTCAATGAGATCGCCTCCGTCTTCACAAGATGGATGAGCCGATTCGGTGTACTTATGAGTATATCTGGCGTTAAATCAAACCACAGACAACGACATCAGTTTTGGTTAGCTTTCTTCCCAACTCTTGTCATATGCCTTCACGTTAGTTTTTTTTTTTGCGAATTCATTCTATTACATATAGTGCTAAAATATAATTGATTGTCGTGTTTTTCCTATAACCACTGTTCCGATCCATTTAGTTTCGGGATTTGTGTCTGTGTAACAAACCAGGGCTTTTCCTTGTTACAGTAAAAGCGTTTTTACTTTACGAAATCGTTACAAGTCTAGTTGACGCCTCTGATCCTCTTATGGAAATAGTAGCAAATACAATTTCGTTGAGTATTACACTGAACTCCCAGCTGAATCTATGCTAGCTCATTTACATACGAGTGATAAGGAAAAACATACTATACCTGCAAGATTGTTAATAAAAGTTCTCTCGGTACAAAAAAAAAAGACTGTACAGCCCGAAAAACGGCGCTGAAGCAATTAACAAAATGATTCCCGTTGTCGTGCATATTGCCTAACCTCTCTAACTCTCTATATTGACGAAGTGAAAACTAGTACGAAAACTAGTATTAAAGATTTCTGACATGTCACTCGAAAAGTCGGTACTCGTAAAAGAAAATTGTGAGGAACTGCCCCGGAAATGCAATGCTTCGCATAAATAAATGAAAAAACATCGCATACAATACAATGTCCTACACGTAACAAGATCAAATACTATAATACCTACACATATACACGTTAAGAGAGACATGTTGTATAAAAATGAGTACTACTACTACTATTAGGAAAAACACTTGCTCCGTGGAATGGAACCACGAGTCAACTCACACTCACCACATTTCGAAGTCTTTTTGAACTTTTCCACAAGCACATCATTCTTGTCAATCATAAAAGTTTTGAGGCCCGTCCCTTCGGTAAGCCGTTGGCACTCCCTAAGGTAAATTAGCACGCACATCATGAGCGGGGCACACACAGACAGTAGTAGCATTTGCGCACGTACTAAGTACAGAAGACAAGGTTTCCCCTCTTACTATTCTATTCAAAGGTACAGCACTACTGGCACTACTACTCACTGTTCACAATTATTAATCACATGCACAACATCCGAAACGTGAACAAACTCCTAGGAATATGAACACGTTTTCCCAGAATCATGAGAAGCCTCTTTTACTTCATAGAAACCTACTTAACTTTTATATTTTCACACTGGTGAAGGAAAGGAAAAAAAGAGACAAAACTTCAAAACAAGAAGAAAAACAATAGTGATGGTAAACTAATACACAATACTAATGGTACAAAAACAGAAGGAGGAAAAAGTACAAGAATAGCTGGGGAGGAAGACAGCGAGAGAGAGAGAGAGAGAGAGAGAAAGAAAACTTCTGCAAGGAACTGACTTGTGAAGAAAGGAAGGAACGCAGGAGGAAAGTCAGCAAACAAGGGGAAAACTATTGAGAAAGAGACAACTCTTTTTAAACTTTCTCCCACACAAACACTGTTCATCCTCAAGCATTATTATATTGACTTGTCAATACACACAATGTCGACACAATTTCTACTTCAACTTCATAATGCGTATATACATGTATACGTCGACAGAGCACCTCAAAAGGTAGGTAGGCACTTACGAATCTTCCTTTCAACTATCTATTACATAAGGAAACTGTCAGGAAAAAGTTTTTTAACCAGCCATGTCAGTCTAACATCTCTAGACTAGAAAAGGAGTGAGGCTAGAGAGAGAGAGAGTGACAGAGAAAGAGAGGAAGAAAAGAATTTAAGGAATACGAATTTCACCTATAGATTTGACTACCCAGCTCCAACGATGGTACGACAACCAAAGCTCTGAAGCCGACATTTTTAGGCTTTCCCAACAACATGATGACAGGTAGAAGGAATGCCACCGTTTTTCCACTCCCAGTTGGAGCACAAGCTAAAACTTCCCGACCCTAATAAAAAGACAAAAAAAAACACGTTGGGACAATTCATCAAATACATACATATTTTTCTTCAACATCCCAACATCGTTACTACATTAGTACCAACACTACTACAAGTTCCTCGTCCTCGCACAAGCCTTTATCAATTTATAATAATTTTGTAAAACTAACAAATTCATTAATCAACCACTCCTACCATCTCCCCCCTCAAATACCTCGCTCGTCTTCCCTTCCCTTCATCTTGGGCTCAACCCCTGTAGCTTCCCCTGTCATCCTCTCCTTTCACTAATTCTTTCTCTTCCCTTTGTTTTGTGTTTGATTTTAGGTCCTCTCTACACACGAGAACCGGGGAATGCGTCGGTATACGAAACTCTTGCGTAAAGCAATTATTTACGACAGAGCCTGCATCTCCGATTCTCCGATGAACTCTTGTGGGTCTTGACATGATCGCGATAGGAGAAAAAAACAATAATAGATATTATATCATCCCACTAAAACCACTGATGTCACGATGAAAGTCACTGACTGTACAGCAAGAGAACATAATATCAGCAAAAGGATTTTCTCTCTTAGTCCTAGATTCATCCTCCAAAAGATTAATTTATCAGAGAGAAAGAGAAGGGAAGGAGAGCGATGGGATCCATGAGGGTTGCGGGGGGCGTCGCGAGAGACTAAATTTTTATTGCAACATCTAGCACGAAAGATGGAAAAAGGGAAAGCTAGAGAGAGAGAGAGAGAGAGAGAGAGAGAATTATGAGAATCCTATTTCGTGCATCATTCCATTCCAAAAGCTCTTCCTCTCCCCTCCCCACCTACCCCTCCCTTACTCAAGAAGAGCCACAGAGTTCTAGGTATATGTTTTTTAACCTGCAATAATATAGTAATTACATGGTCGAAGTGTATAAAAACACTTTATTATTACCATGACTCCCACCAGAAAAACTTTCCCGTCTCATCTTGTAATCCGCAAAAGGCTAAAAAGGGGGAATGTGTATATGAATATGAACACGTGAACTACGGTAATATCGATGTTTCACCAAGACTCGTAGTCCTACGTGCTTGTCAAGCACAGTCTCTCCGGCATCCCAGTCCAACTACTATAAAACAAAATGCAGGGAACATAACAACCATGTCATCTTTAAAATCATACACAAAAATATAACCTCAACTCCTGTACAGAGCATGCTTCTCCACCGCTCCCTAAAACTTTATAGCCCAACCTATGATGTAATTATTATTACCATTTCTGACCCTGGCAGTCAAGCCAGGAGCGTATTTTTACTCATTATTTTTATTACACATAATTCTTATTTATGAAGAGATCACCAGACATAGAGAGAGAGAGAGAGAGAGAGAGAGAGAGAGAGAGAGTGGGGGAGGAAGTGATTGTGTATGTTGTAGCAGTAGCAGTCCTGTACACGTACAAAATACCCTTTTCTCCCTTACAACTATTTTCTCCTTGGGGAAAACGTCATCACCGTCATCATCATGGTTTTTCCCGAGGAGAAAGCGAGTCACATTATCTGCGTAATGACTGCTATACAAGCACACTTTCAAAAGCTTCAAAAGAGAATGAAGGTATATACATACGTAAAGAGTTCACCCACCTGTAATAAGATCGGAATGGCTTGCATCTGTATGGCAGTGGGCTCATGGTAGCCACAAGAAACAATGTTGCGCCCAACTTGTGTGTCCACTAGATTGGGAACCCCCCCAAAACTGTCGTAGAGGTCGGGTATATCAGATCCTCGAATGTGAATGCGGTTTGCATTCCGAAGGCGGTTTATCTATACCAAAAATTAGAAGAACGTGAACAAAACGAAGACGGGCATCATGAAAAAAGAGTCATAAGAGAGTGGAAGGAACAAATGTGAGAGAAAACATAGAAGAAAAACACCAACGACCTCTCACCACTAGGTTACACAACGGAATCTGTATCTAAACCGGTAAAAGAATACGGGAAATAGAAGAGACGGAAAGAAATACGAATCACCATTTCCTGGTAGCAAAAAAGTACGTACATACATGCTTACGTATGAGTGCGTGTAGAAGAGAAAAAAGGGTTGGAACTTGGAAAAAGATATACTAATATAAGAGAGTATAGAAACGACCTTTACTTTCCTTTTACAAGTTAGAGCTCGTGCTGGAGGTGTATAGAAGAAGAAGTAGGAGTAGCAAATACCAATTTTACCATTTCCTTAAGATTTTATTTTATGAGTTAACATAAAAGAGCTATTTACATTTTCTCGATGTACATCCCGCTCATTCTGAACAACTTTTCTTCTTCGTTTGCCCTCAGCCATTGGGCCGTGATGCTTGGTTATGGTCGTTGGAGACGTCACCGCAGAAGAGGAGGTACCACCAGGAAAATCTTGACTGCTGCTGTTACTGTTTTTCCTCCTCCGACTATTTCCAGGCCTGGTCGCTGTCTCCCTTCCATCTTTACATTCATTATGCCCTGGCGTGCTAAATATGTTCAAGCCCTCTTCCTCGTCATCCTCATAGCAACCCTTGTCACGTTTTCTCTTCAAAATCTTTTCTGACTTTATCTCCGGGCTTTTGGATCCCTCCGTCTCATTCGAATCAGCAGTTCTGACCATCTGCATAATTACAAAAGACTTGTCATGACTGTAAATATAAACGCTACCAGTATGCAAATCACATCACAGCTTCTGTAGACACATTAAAAGACACTACACGTATATAATACTTATTATTTGCGATTGCACCTACTCCCTCACACGTACACACACACACACACACACACATATACATAGTAATGGACCATTGTACTTTGCACGACTCACACAAGACGGTTGTGCTTGCTATGTCTGTCTGTAGCTTTCACTCTCATCATCATTTCATTCGTTTACCGGCAAAAGAAGAGAAGAAGCGAATATGTGGATAGACCTACCAGAGCGTACAGTAAACTTCCGCTCTTTCACATACTTCATTACTCCCTTCATCACCTTCCTTTGGTTCGTAGCAAGGGATCACACTACTTATGCATTACACCCGGAAGTTGGGATGGGAGCGTCCAATAAAATTAATATTAATAACAATTTCACTACCGTTGACAGCCATGAGAATCCCCGTGACACTATTTTATGCTCATTCATTAGACACGCGTCCCAAGAATAAGTGAGTACCTTCATAAAACATACGACAGTGTACGTGTACGTGTATACACTATACATTCATATGATATAACAGCAAATTTTACTGGGTTTTACGTCCTTGAACAAGCGAAGCTTCAACGTCCACACTTTCAACATCCTTCCGATTTTTTGTATGTAAACGGTCTATTACCATACTCTTCTCACTTCGTTTCTGAAGATCAAAGATTCCTCTTTTTCTTGTCCAATCTAGCTACCTTCGTACGTTCGTAATAATAATTAAGCAAGCAAAGCTTCTCATGTAGAGCACCAAGCATTTCGACTACCAGCAAACCCTTGTAGATTGAGTCTACGGTCTATAATGTATGTATGTATGAGCATGTATGATAGTTAAATAGATGACTAATAGTCTATACAATCGTACTCGCTGCGCGCTTGAGGTAACAATATGGTCCGGCTAGTTGGCCAAGCCACAACCAGGTCAAGTTTAACTTCAAGAGTTAAACAAATCTCTCGGTAAAAAGAGAACAAGTGCTTCCAAACTTTCTGACATCGTTCAGAGCAGTAACAAATAAAGAAATGAGTCGAAAACTAGCATTTGTTCATCTACATAATTATTAATTATGTATGTATTATTGTTATCGACATGCACAATAGCCGTACTGGAATCTATATTTCCCTTTCCAAGGACGGATTTGGGAGTCCCAAACACCTCAACGGTGAGTACTGGCTTCAAAAAAAAAATTACATAATACTAAAAAATATTTAAGCATTGCTTAATAGGCACATAGGTAGTGACATCTTTACACAGTTAAAGCTCGCGTAGGAATTTCTCCCGATCAAAAATTTCAATGAAAATTCTGGGAACACTGATGAAACCATGGCGACCGACGTCATCTGGTTCCGGAAAGGTGATCTTGTAGTCGACAGAGGTTAAGTCTAATTCTACGTGGTCGTTATTTCCGTATTCGAGAATAAAATTCCGATATTCGTCCTTAGCTCCGATTTCCGTAATGGTAATTGATTTTACATTTATGGACTCCCTTATCATTTGGGCTATGTTTTGAAAGCTGGAAAAAAGCGGTCTCTCCGGGGGGAAATCTCTACTAATGGGTCCATCACAGACGTCTATCGTCACCGACTCGAGGTCATTGGCCATAGTGAGAAAATCCAGCAATCCTTGCACGTTGCCGCAGATGCTTAGTTTCCTCAAGGATAGGGGGAGAAAGCTCACGTCGAGAATTTTTGGGGCAAACTGGACTTTTAAAGTTTGTAATTGGTGGCAATCCGTGAAGAACATCATGTTAAAGGGCTCAATATTTTCGATAGGCTCGTCCTCGGCCAAGAGCATGTCATTGGGGGTTGTCACGACCATTGTCAGGTTCTCCAGAGTCATATGGTTCCTTCGAACACACTCCGCAACGTGATTGACTAAACTGGATTCTAAAAGAGTTAAATTGAGAGTCTTTAAGGAGGTTTGACCGTCCAAGAGCGTGACCCAGGCTCCGGGCCCAAAACATTTGACCTCTAGGTGGGTCAACTGGAAATTCGGGGGGCTAATACTACTCGTTATCCCCGGGGGGGAATTCGTGGGAATGAGCAACTTCGGGAGATTATCCACTTGTATCTTTTTTAGGAATGGGTAAGACCATGCTTGTTCCAAGATCCGAGAAAGAATTTTGACGGAGTCTGATTCGATGTCATGTCGTTGAGATTCGGGATTCCTGGCGCGGAGGATCATCTCGGAGTTCCGTTCAAATTCCACATCGGCTGTCATGGCGTGAAAAGCTTCCAGGGTAACGAGTTTCGGGTATTGAAACTCCGATAAAATCTGAAGGATGATGTTGTCACTGGGCGTAAGGGCGTAAATGTCGTTGTTGCGTCCAAGATTGAATCCTGCGGATCTGTGTAGAGTTTTCAGAAACCGAAAGTGAAGAGTTTGAACACTGGAAGGAAATCTCTCCCGGTCACTAACCGGGATTGTCAATCGCCGGTCCGTTTCCAGATAAATGCGGTTCAGCTTTAGGGCGGAAAGATTCTGAAATTCAGTAAGAAGCTGGAGGAGATTGGCGGAAAGAATCATACCCACGACCTCCAATTCCCGGACCAAGTCTTGGTGGAGAAAGACGGGGGAGGGAGGGAGACGAGTGGTGAGATTACGGACTTGCACTTCCAGGATGTCCGCCGAGTGGGAAACATCACGGATGTTGTGGTTATTCAGAATTATTTTTACCCCAAAGGCATTCTTCACTGCCTTGTCCCACGCGAAGGACACTTTCCGAATCTTATTCCTCTCGGCCACATTGAGGTACTTGAAAATTTCGTTGAGGAGCTGGACCGATATAAAAATCATTTCCAGTTAAATAAAACTATTTTGGATTTTATTCTAAAAAACAAAACTACCTCTGAAGGAAGTTTATCAAAAGGTTTTTGCTTGTCCGAACAAGTGAAAGGATTCCAATCGCCGTGTGTGTGTCCGTGACCAACGTCGTCAACAAGGGGGGGATGATCAGTTTCCATCAGTTCTGCGGAAGGTCTGTTTAGTGTACCGATTCCTGATTCCCCTTGGCCAACTTGCTCGCTCATGTTTTTCCTTCAACCTTGCTGCCTTAGCTAGTTTCCTACTTCACTGTCTTATGTAATTTAGGGACCAGCGAAAACATTTAGGATTCTAATTGCTTTTAGTACGGCTGCGGTATTTCTTTACTCTTGCCGTGCGCGTGAGGAAAGCTTAAGAGCAATTATTGCATGCTTTTATATAATCTGTACAAACAGTTTCACCAAAGCAAAAATGTGTCAAGCTAGGCTTTAGTTCCAAATAATATGTATGTATGTATAAATATGGAGAAAACAAGTATTTTTAAGATGGAATACATACTACCTGATTTTGTATTCATGTTAATATGACACTTTCAGCAAGGACAGGTTGCGTTTAACTGACAAAGACAGTGCGTAAGGCAAAAAAGAGGTAAACCGGTCAACAGATGCTTGATGTTTTCCACAAAAACAGCCAAATAACAAAATTAAAATCCGTCCAAAAACTAAGTCAAAGTTTTATGCCCAATAATTATGTTCAATTCTAATTAATATTCCTAATTCCCGACCGTGTAAAATAAAAATAACGGCAATTGGGCTCGGTACCGGAAATTTGTTTATTGTAACGAACTTTGGTATGTCACCACCTCACCACACTGTAAAATTTCCTATATTATTTGTGCACAAAGTACTAGGTAAAAGAGTTAGAATTCGAATTTCGAATGTAAAGGTTAGGAAATTAGGAAACAGGAAGCGCCTAATAATTGTCTGATATGAATGCTGGTAAATAACTAATTGCAAGGTATAAAGGTATTCCCTTGTGCATATTTTGTATCATCTATCGTACGCAGTTGCAGTTACGTCTACGTATAGTACGTATGTATTATGTATATGTTAAAACAGTTGTTTTTGCTTGAAGTAAACCTTAATAATGGCCAGTGTGTATGATTCTGCATGTGGGAAGCATTGTGCGCTATTTTTATATTATATGTATATTATGTAGATATTAGATTCATCAAATTCCTCATCCTCCTTACGTTGTTTGAATTCCATCATCCTAGTCCTATCCTATCCTAATCCCAAACCCCTACGAAAAAGTCTTCCCGCTATATACGTATGCACTGTGTGCAGCATGCACGTATTATATATGTATATAATATATTTATATATAATTGTATTTATGTAACACGTAACACTTGTGATGTTATAAAATTATTATTAATAATTATTATTATTCAGTCTAGTGCTAGTTCACGATATCACGATAAATCCGAGATCACGATCACGACTCACGACCGACGATCCCGATTCACGATTGTCGATACGATAGGAGTATACGAGATACGATATATGACAGCTATAATCTATATATAACTAGCTACCAACACCAACCAATACCAAATGCCACATCACCGTAAGATTAAACAACTATTCTTTTCAGTTTGTTCAATTTATTGTTATTTTAAATAATTCTAAGTATTAACCAATTTACTCTATAATATTATAATTATATATGAGTATTATTTGAATTTAGAATATAATAATATTATTTTCCTGCTTCTTCAATAGTTATGCAACAAACGTTATTATTTGGTAAAAATGTAATACTTGGTCGCCGGGCCAAGGGGCAGTGGCAAGCCACATAATATAATAATATACACATTACACATGACATATATATTATAATATGTGTCTGACACGCATGGCGGTTCACCCAACCGGGCCGGGTAAATCCCCCCGCACTGAAAATGTTTTCTGCTGTGGGTGTGGGTCCTTTTCGACTTCTACAGATAGTATGTATTATTTAGTAACACTGCTAGAAGGAAATCTGTCCCTCAACATATTGTTTCGAGCTGCTTGAGCAGCCCACAAGCCCACAATGACTTAATCCTCTAAACATTCGTTGTTGATAAGGTCTACTGCTATACAGAATAATTTCCAGGCACTTCAGCAGATCACTAACCCCATAGTTCATATAATCAGATAATGTGGCTAACTAAAACTGATCCCTTTCTCTTCCTCTATTCTTTCATCACCCACCAAAGACCTTAATACGTACGATCAGGACCGAAACACGGTCTGAAGCACACCCAATTTCCCCCACCAAGGCACGGCTATAGAAGAGGTTGAAAGTTTAAATGACCCATAATAAATCAATTTTATAAATTACAAACCGGAGAGAGTTTTATTTATTACAACATTTACTGACACACATATATCAAACTCGTCTTCCGGTAAACCATACTGATATGCCCAATTCCCAATAGCTCTTCACTGTCAGTACAAGAAGGCTATAATTACAAAGCGGTTTTACAAACGGTTAAGTCCATCCGACAAAGTTTTAAAGAGAGATTGTAATGGACAAAATAAATATTGGGGATTTCTTAAGAATATTTTGTTCAACCTACGACATCCGGAAAAGGTATGGGAAAAAACTTTGCAGTGGAATCCAATAATTTTATGAAAACAGCTCCATTTTGAAACGAAGATGTGAAGATACAAGATAGTATGACCACAAAATGTTTTCTTTACACCTTTGTTTTTTTTGAGAATGAACACAATACTTACAATTAGGGATATTCACACACGTGAACCTTGCACATGTATGATTATTAGGTATAAATGCACGTATATGTATTATATATAATGTACATACGCATGTATATTATATACCTTATAGGTATAAAAATTCGCCCCCTGTAGTTAAGAATCCTATTTAAATAATGTAAGCATCCACATTATGATGCAAGTGGGAATACATGCGTATATGTACGGAGAAAATTCTCTTTCCCCACTCACTCTGCTGTGCCGTTCTCACCACAAAACCCCCGACGGAAACAGTGGAAACCGGGTAGAATAACTGTGTGCGGGGTAGTCCATGTAATATAATCATTGTCATCATTGTGAGTGAGCGTGAGAGCTGCTGAGCTGTGAAGTAAGTAACTATGTCAAATGATACAAACTTATGCTCTGAACGCCAACCACACTCATTCCAGGACTCTTTATACAACGAGAAAGTATGGTGTACTTTCTCTTAAGTCAATTTTCACGGAGGCTTTCTCCGTCTTCTTTTTCCTCCCATTTCTCTTCTTCCTACTTACACGTTCACTTTCATCATCGCACCCGACCTATCCCTCTAATATTATCTCTCTTCCTCGCTCTCTTCTTGTCTCTCTCTCTCTCTTTCTGTACATATACAATTTAATTCCACTCGTTCTTTCGCCGTCTCATTTTGTCTTACTTTCTCCCCTCATTTCTCTTGTCACACATGAGTCGAAGGACACGACCAAGCTCTGGCACCGGTGAGAATCATGAGAGAATATTCATACAAATGAATAATAATAGAATCTACCCTCCAGTCTCCGAGCACTCCCCCGCATTTACATGGACTTTTAGACGTATGTATACATATGAGTTATTTTACTCCTACCAAAAAAAGGTTAGTTTCACACAGGAAAAAAAATGTTGTTGATGAAAGTTTACTGCTGCGTAACTCACGTTCTCGCTCTCAAGCCTTTTTACTATACTTTCTTTTATCCTGTAAGGGTTTTTACTACTTTTCTCGACTCGACTCGAGCATGTACTTTTACTTGTACTTTTGCTCTTCCATTTTTTTTTCTGAGTGTCTTCTCCCACTTTCCCGTTTGTTTTCTGTAGTCGCTTCAATCTATTCTTTTTAGTTTCACTTTGTCATCTTACTAAAATCTTATCTTACCCTTCGGTTTCACTCTTATCATTCTTGAAATCTAGCCTTTCTCTCATTTCTGGTGAAAGACACCAAAAAAGGGTACGAAAAAGGAAAGACTCAAAACAGAGAGCCCACAAATAGACTGTGAAGAGACGGTAAGTCAAAGAGACGGTCATGTATACCCACCAAAGGAACATTCATGCATAAAAACACATTCAGAGAGAGAGAGAGAGAGGAAAGGGGGAGAGATTTGTATGTAGGACGCAGTGGGGGAAAAAAGGAAAAGTGAAAGAGCATTGTAAGATCAAAACCACATCCATGCACGACTAAAAGCAAAAGACGCAGTAATTAAAAAGGAAACTACAGTGCAAATTTCAAAAGCAACTAGACTGGATGATGTAAAGCTTGTCTTCCGACACTAACTAATCCCACAAAGACATGGGCGGAGACGACTTGGCATTCCCTCTCCTATTCCATTTGTACATAGAATCAACTACTCATCCACTAACATGTGCCATACCTCGTTCATTTGTATATGTGTACGTATGTTTCGACACGTACTTTCTCTTCTTCACACTACAGCATGCGTATGAACTGTGAAAGATAAACATACCTAGTTACTGTTTTCACGTTATCGACACATATGCGTACTCCTGCTCCTCCTCCCTTAGACAACTAGCAATGCATGGAGAAACATCGAGAAAGGGACAGAAAGAGAAAGAGCAAGAGAGGGAGACAGAGAAAGCAAGAGAGAGAGAAGGAGGGAAACTAAGAGAGGAGGTCGTTAAATAATTTCTACAGAGGTTTTTCTTTCAGCTTTAACTAACACCAAAACCATGCCGAATACTATACTTTTTCCTGCCACCACCAACACTGCAAGGGTTCCCCTCTTCTACTATACCAAACGAAGGCATTACCTCTAATATAATACCACAGTCGACAGCAGCTCAAGCAGGGGTTACTCTTAATTCGACGATTTATTTGACTTGGTTCCAAATGAGACTACTTGAAGCTGTTCTCCATTCCACAGTTGCAAACACGGTGGCAATGTATCCTAGAGACACACTCCTTTCACTCCACTACTAATATTTCAAAGGTCCTCCTTATAACCACAAGCACGGGAGAAACAAAATTTCTGCGAACACATGTACATACTGATACATACTACAACCCTTCTCCCCGTATCTTTTAGCTCACAACAAGCACTCAATGACAAGTGTTTCAACATCCGCAAGTGTCTAGAGCTGGAAGGATTGGTAAAAGGTCCCTGAAGAAGCATACACGCACATACATGTGTGCGAATAACCGGAGGAGGAGGAGGATGGAAACAGAATGATCATATACGGAAAAATCAAATGGTTTCTATATCCTTTCTTCCTCTCTCCCCCTCTCATTTCGTCTAGCTTCCTCTCCAGCTATTCTCTCTCTTTTTCTAGGTCCATGTTCATAGCTCCTTCTGCGGCTCCTCTCTCTCTCTCCCTCTCTCTGTCGGTAGTAGTAGTAGGACGCTGGTGTGAGACTAACTTTAAGAGTCTACACCATGATGTTCACGCTCTCAATAGTCAAGAATTAGGTCTTTTTTCTTTCTTTCTTTCTTTTCCCCGCTCGTCTTCCCACCCGATCGATGGACATAATTGGTCATAATTACTCCAGCTACAATCTTCACATGTTCCCCCGTAACCACACTCCCGTAACACGGCACTGGTGTATTTCACATTGGCACATACTGCAGTAACTACCCTCGCTTCTTCTCATTTTCCTCCTCTTTTCCTCCAAACACACACACACACCCACACCACCAGTAACAACAACCCTTGATGCTTGAGCTCATACTGCAATCTATTTCCAATCCATTATACATAATTCTAAAAGAGAGCATCTCATTCCTTCTCTCTGGCTTTCACCAGCACACCCACACAAAAGGAAAATCAGCCGCAGAATAAGTATGCCTTTCACGGCTATCAGAAGCAAGACGGAAAACTTTTCTCACACTGCAGTGTCGTCTAGTCTAACAATGGTGAGAGCACTATAGAAGCGTAATTCATCGTCTATATTGTTATAGAGAGTATACTAGGAAGGGTATACGGACGCCCAAATAAACCCTCACGAACAGTGCCAAATATTTCGAAGAGCAAGTGTTTTAATACGGTCAGCTTCAGCAAATAATTTCCTAACAACATACACTGCAATTTTGTAAAGGAAGTTTACAAATTGAATTAGTGTCAAAGCATCCATTTTAAAAAGCATACTTACTATTTGTATAAGACAGGGCAAGTGCTAGAAACATGGAAACTAGTTAACAGTTGAGCATGCTGAGTGTTAGGTTCAAGTCTGTTCCGTCAAAACTGCTAATTAAATTGGGTAAGTACTAAGTACGCTTGCTTTCCTGACACTGGCTGAAAAATATGCATGTATAAAAAAAGTGGGTGAATTTTCTCTGGGGGTGAGGATGGTTACATGCAAACATGGGTATAATTTAACCTTTACTATCCCTTATTGCCTCATGGGCAATGATGCGAATTATGTATATAGCACAAAAGGAAAAGAATCACATGGGCTTGTTCATTCTCCTCTTGTCTATTACCACGTCCATAAGTTCCTCAATCGGAAAATTACGAGTCTAAAATAAACTAAAATCCCAAAGCGAAAGTCCCAAAAACTTTCCAAGTTACAACTTTCACGCTCTTTGACTACACTTTTCGTTTCTCGAGAAACTCCCTGTATTTATTACGGGACGGGAAGGGAAGTACAGAAGCCGCTAGAGGCTGGGGAGATAGAGGAGGAGAAAACAAAAAAAAAGATAAGTTATTGCAAACAATGTGCGGTTAACTTTTACACACATCCTCCTTTTCCTCTTCCTCAAAAAGACGGTCCTTGTGTGGAACTTGTTTTTTTTTATGTGTGTTAACATCACTGGATCCTTTATTTCCTAACATGGAAACAAAACTCACATAAAAAACCATCTGGCTTATTTTTATATAATATCGACCTCATCTCGGGCATTCCCCCCCCCCCACATACACACACCATTTTGTACAAAAGTGAATTTCGTGGAACCACTTTTGAGAATCTGTACTCCCCCTTCTTCTCCCGAATGTGATAAGGGCTCAGGGAAGAAGGAATGGAGAGAGGGATGAAGAGTTATGTTTAACCTGAAAAGACCGTAAAATCGTTTAGCTATCCTCTCTCAATTACCTGGCTAATAGTCCTTGTTCAGAGCTAATAGCGGAATTTAGCTTTTATGGCCATTTTCTTCCCGAACACTCCCATACTGGGATTCTATCCTTCCCTTTTTCATCCGGTTCCCCGTCTTATGGCACCATTTCTGCCCAAACCAATGTATTCCCTTAATCGCCAAATCGTACATCCACGGTGTATTTCCTCCGTCGATGTGTATTTGCACTCTTTGTCGAATGTGCATTGAAGGGATGAAAACAAATGTATTTTTATATACCCTTCCCCCCTTTATAATTCTATCCGTTGTGTGAAGGGAACATTGAAGGTCATTTCGAAATTCCAACTTCCTTTACGCAACATTTGGTAACAATCAAACAAAAGATTACGTTTTCTTTAGGAATCCAAATCGTTAACTTTACATCCAGATCCAGGGTCACCTTAAAAACATGGAGTCTGTTTTATCTACAAAAGTTCCTGGCTCAATTTAAAAAAAAACTAAAGTCCGCAATATGAAGGAAGGGGTGTGACTGCGTGAGACAACTACCCAAGCAAAATTTATGGACTTTTGATGGAATTCATATCGGCACAAACGCCGATTTCCGCTTGCATGTATCAAACAATCCGTGCATTTCATTTCTCCGTTACAACACCGTCATAGTGCACCTTGCATTTTATACTATTCCCCAAACTTCCGTCGACACACCCCATCATGAGGAAATCGTGGGGTGTGCTGAAATTTGCAATTACGTTTTGTCCACATTCTCGCAGGTATACTTATCAATGACCTCAAAAACGACACAATATAAATGTATAATACAAGGAGAAAATAGCATTACTTAATCTCCAAGTCTGTTCCAATGTCTACCTCACAATAATAGCAAGAATAGAACGGCAAATTCACCCATCCAAGGACGGACCTTCACGGAGAAGCGAATGAATATTTGAAGAAACTTGACAATATTGACGGGAAAGAGCAAAGGATAGACAAAAACTAAATGAAGGGATTGTACTATATTGCATGGCAGTGAACTTTTTTTTTAGAAAAAGAAAGCACACAACCCTGTCACGCATGAAATATTGTGCTACTACTCAGGACAAGAATAACAAACCACAAATAGAAACAGGGGGAAAAAAAACGAGTCATGTCATGTCCTGCCGTGTCCTGTCCATTTTCACCAGATTGCCCAACCACTACTTTCCCCATTGACTCCCTTTTCACAGGCTGTCACGAGCCTTATAATTCAAGATTGCAGGGGGAAACAACGGAGAACCTACCAGAAAGTCATTATCTCCTCATCAAGGTAGTTGTAGTGTAGCTTGTAGCAGGCTGAATCCCCTGAAATAGTAATCCTAGTTTTCCCGTCTTCGAACTGCATCCACAACTTTCTACCACAATGCATTTTTTCATGCCTGAACGAAAGAACAACAATGTTTAATGTGTATGTGTATACATTATGTACGGGCAATATTTACAGTCCTTGGTATAACACCTACATACGTACATCTGCCAATTAAAAGTGCATGTTTTAGCCAAATAGGATACGTGAAACGCAAACAAAAACTTGTGAAATATAAGCAATAATTGCATTCCCGTGTACAACGGGAGAATGCCGTCGTGAGGAATTCTTTTATGTCCGATATAGCAGCTTTTGGATTCTTCCCGGAGGGATTCTCCTCGAAAGAATGCCTGCCACTTTAGTCTTCTGTAATATTTCTACAACAGGGAATGACGCCACGGATAATTTTTTTTCAACGAGCACTCTGGGGAACTCTGCATAATATCCCTCCCACAAGAATCCCTTCGCGGGGGGATACTTTCATGTCCGATATAGCAGCGATTGGATTCCTTAAGGTTCCTTCACATCCTTTCAAGGTCCCGGACGTCTGTCCTCCCGATTTACACGGGTTCTGTCTCGTTATATTTTGCATATGTGTTATATTTTGTGTCTATAAATACCTACCCGTGGGATTGAGGAACTGGAAAGGAACCGGAGGAAGGAAACAAAGCACTTTGCAAGTGAAAATGGAATCCACAACATCACGTACTTAATAATTATAATACTTAACCATATACTACATTGTACGTATACACATGCCAAACAATTAATTTTGTAAAATATCACTTTCCAAAAAACTACAAATTCATGCAGCAACAAGGTCTTTATTTAACTCCATCCTATCGTGTGACTCGGAAGAAACGAAAACAACAAGGCCAAGTGAGCCGCGAGTGAATTTTTTAGACTGGACGACTGGACTGGAGAATGTCCAAAGGAAATTCCGTGCAATGAAGCAATGAAGTACACGCTCCATTGTCTACACCTTTTTTAGTCAAATAAAGCGACTTCAAATACCTACAAAGTTCATGTGCACGTGTACTAGACAATCTACAAGCTCGCATTAGCCAACATGCATCATAATAATCACCGATTTTCTATCCACTCCCACTTTTCCCTTCCCCAAAATGGTAAAGTGAAACAAATTACATGGAAATGTAATATAATATACACAATATACATTATGTACTGTTCGTTTTATCGAAAACTTTTTTAAACCAACTACATTTCGTCCTAGCTCAAACTAGCCACGTAATACCGTGGAAAGAAAAACTCAGTATTACTTCTGATTTACTTGAGATTTGCTTGATGCGATGACATGTATTTACATTTACCGGTACGACCACTATGTAAGCACTAAGCACAAGTGTAGGTGCAATAAAACATTTTTAGAAGCCGGGAACTTCCCCCATGTACACAAATGGCATAAAATATTAAACATTTGTTACTAGCCAACCCTAACACATACTCAAAATAGTTTATAAAGGAGATCAGCTATTTTTGTCTTACTTGGAGCTTAACAGCATCGTTGAAAAATCTGTTTTTGTCAAATCTTGCACCCTGAGTTAAAATCTTGAAGTAATCCATCTGTGATTTTTGGGAAATTGAGTAGCACACTCCCAAAGCAGAATATTAAGTGGGTGACTTCTCACTATTTCTGCGGCTAGTTTATCTTACAAGCAACGTACCAGGCCAGGCAAAAATGACTTTTTGAACTTTTTAAGCACAGCAACCAACACGTCAACTTTTGAAAGTCTTGAAGAGCATTGCAACCTGCAACGATTCTTAAATTTAAAAATTTAATGTAATGTGAAACAATTCTATCAGCCACAAGTCGCAACACAAACACATTATAGAGTCAATTTAATGTAAAGTGCGTGTTTGTTGAATATATAGCTCCTTCCTGACATTTGATTAAAATATATAACTACGAAAGACACAATTACAACCACTTTTATTTCTGCTTAAAAAACAAAACTGGAAGGAAGATCGACAATTGATGTCGAGATGTCGACCGCGTGTTCTGCTTCTCATATTTGAACTTCGCTCCGTTCCATCGCAGCATTCAAGCAATTGTACCGTTGTATGTAATGTAATGTACACGTTTCAGGTTTCAATACTTTATTCTGTTCTGACGTTCCGATCCGAAAGAAAAAAAATCGTAGAGCACGCTTTCCAGTGTCTTAAAACTTCTGCTTATAATGTTTTAAACAGGCCTGTGCGTAATTACAATTACTATATTTTAATTAATAATTAAATTACTTGCAGTAATTAGTAATTGCCTAC
>JAQGBT010003039.1:0-21229 GCA_034698585.1 Disparrhopalites patrizii | reverse complement strand
GAGAAAAAACAGAAAAAGAGCAACAGAAAATGAGAGAAAGAGTGAGAAAGAAAAAGAGCAACAGAAAATGAGAGAAAGAGTGAGAAAGAAAAAGAGCAACAGAAAATGAGAGGAAGAGTGAGAAATACCGTCAAAAATCGAGGGAACAGGAGAGTGAAAGGAAAAAAGAGTGGAAGAGGACATGAGAGAGTGAAGAGAAGAGAAATAATTAAAGTGAAGGGAAAGATCTGGAAGAAGGCCACAAAGAGAAGAGAGACTTGAGAGAGACATGAAGATACAGTTAATATAAGAAAGAGAAGACATTGAAGAAAAAAGGAAGACGGATGACGAGAGAAATAGAGAGAGACAAGAGAGCCTAAATGATCTGTCCCAACCCGTTGTGTGTAGATGTGTCCTGATAAAGATAAACTCCCACATACAGCAATGCAGAGCCCAAACTGGGACCATTTACAATGGGAAAGAGTTAACCAGCACATGTTCCAATCACATCCAGGTGTACCTGCTCGCTTGTCACGAGAAATCACATTTCATACGCTTGTGGTTTGCAGTCAACATTGAGAAATTGAGACCCATCTTTCATGCTTCTCAAATTTTTATAAACTCGCTTTCCTATCCCTTTGTTCGTAGCTGATTCCCTTGTAAAATTATTTTCTCTCTTTCTCTCTCTTCCTCTCTTGATTTCTTTCCCTCCGATTTTTTTGTCTCCCTGAAAAAATCAACCTCCTTTGTCCTTGTGCAAGTCTTTGCATGAATGCAATTACAAGATATACAAACAATTGGTAGCTACATTCTCTCCCCTGCCATTGATTTTTTCCCTCCATTTATCCATAATGAGTTCGATGTCACGGATATCCTTCCATTTGAAATTAAACGTCACTTTTTTTTCTTGAACTTGATAATATTTTACGGACGCTTCTGAATCCTTCGACTCAGTGAAAATTCAGGATTGTTTAGACCTCCGTAATTAACATGCGCATGTGTCAATCACTTCTCTCCGCCAATTCACAATAATAATAAGAGAGAATTTCTACCTTGAGGGGAACGTGAATACGAACAAAAAAGTGGATTTTTTTTTGTATAATTATTGACTTCCACAACAAATAATTAATGTAAACAATGGCGCGCTGATTACGGACAAAAAAAATTCATTGCGAATGTGGAAATTGAGCCTGTGAAAGGAAGGAGGGATAGGGGAAAGTTTGCCAATGACAATGACATTTCTATTTTCTTTAGGATTTTCTTAGTTTGAGCAATTTTGAAGGCCATCTAATTTAGCTTTTTGGGGGGATTTGGGAATTAAAAATACAACATACTCCAATTAATGCAATAAAAAAGCAATTTCAGTGCAAATCAGTGAGTGATAATGGCCAAATCCAAAATATTTTAGTTTTTTCGCCCGTTTTTGTAGTTCGAAACATGAAATTTTCAGAAACACTGTTGCGCGAAGAATTTTAAAAAGCATTTCATTTGCTTACAAATTAAAAGTTATAACTACAAAAGAAAAACGCATAACCTCGCTAACAGAAGCATCCTCAAAAATATTCAGAATTCCTCGCAATGCAGCTATTTATTTGACGTTGGAATTATACGGAAATTCTCATTCCCCCGATTTTTAGGCATAAATGTGTAAATAGGAAATACTAAATTATATTTCTACGCACGAAATTGAATGAAATACAACAGAGACAAAAACTTTATTAAAGTTCCTTGGAAATGAAAGTGTTGCTTCTTGTCTCAGACAACCTTATGGGACTTTCGACTGAGAAAAAGAAAGACAGGACATGACAAGGGAGAAAAAAAAGCGATTAGTAGGCCAGTGTCAGTAGCAATGTAAACGAGAGCTCCTGTCTGGTAGCAGAGAGCATGATAATTAAAAAAAAATGCTACAAAACTATGGATAGAGAAACGAGACAATAAAATTCTTCTTGGAGAGGAACAGAGCTTTGAAAATGAAATGTGAACAATAAAGTATTCTCTCTCTCTCGTTTGATGTCCATCCTTTCATTTCGCCATGCCTCTATTTACATTTATTGTGTACACACGCTAAAATAATGAAATCCTCCCCTTCCCCCTGCATGTTCCTTTTTTCTCAGCAATATTGTTGACAGACTCGAAGAAAAAACATATTTTTTTTGCAGATTCACCCAATGAGTTGTTAACAACGGGGATGACATTCATTGCACGTGTTTTGCCTTTTGCACATTTCTGCATGCAGTATTTCTATTATGCACGGCCCATGCTGGATGTATGTATAATTGTAAATGCATCAACCTTTTTGTTAGGGCTTCATGTTGGGACAAATTTGCATATTTTCTTTCAAGTCGCTTCCCAGTGACTTACTTCTCTTGCAGGGAGGTATACAATAATAAAATTGTACGATAAACTTGTCCATTGACAATTATCCGTTCGATTTTTTGACTATACAGCAAAAAAAATAATGAATGACAGTTTCTTTCTTGGACGAAAATCAAACTGTTACTTAAAACCGTTAAAAAATATGAGCCAAACATGTAATAAAGTAGGGAGAGACAAAAAAAAACTGGTTCTGTGCAATCCCAGACATCCGTAGTTACATGTATAGCTACAACCGTACATATGTATATATTTAGGTACTGCAAATAAATTTTTTAAAAATGCACACATTTTTCATACGAATAAATAATATACGTTGACAGAAAAAGGGTCCATATGACACCTTTTTTTCTTTCAAAATTGCCTTGAGCGTTTCTTTCTTGTAGTTTGCAGTAAATATTGACACTGCTTTTTTAAAACCAAATGATTGCCCCCAACTGCTTCATGCTTATTTTTTTTTATTTGAACCCACCAATTTTCAACAATGACTGTAGCTGCAAGGCATCAAGGCGGATTTGTTTTTCCTATAAAAAAAGGATTTTGTAAGGAAAAGATAGACGTAATAGAATAAAAGTATAGGCGTGTTGTAGGTAGCCCAGATTTTTTATTACAAAAACCAAAAAAAAAACAGCATTTTATTCCTCCACGTGAAACTTGTCCCTTTTCGTATCTGAGCTTCCTTGTGGGCTGATATAGAAATTAGGGGGTAGAAGGTAAGACACTTTGTAATTATTGTTTACGCGCACAAATCATCTCATTCGCTATAGAGCAAATGCTACAAAAAAAAATTCCGACACATGTGGCAATTCATTCCAAGGATCGAGTTGCAAATTTTTTTTTTCAGCCGCATTATTATTATGTACCATAATTCTGGGTTATATGTAACGTAATAGTGACTCATAATTCTACTCCCCACATAAAAAACTGTTCCATTGTCGTGATTATGCAACATTTGTATGCATAAGAGTAAGGCTTTTGAGGAAATCATAGGAGGAAAAATGGGTAAGAAAACAATTATTTACAGGGGGAAAAATAGGGTTACATACTACACGCAAAAGCGGATCGTTTTTGTAGGGTGAAGCAATTGTTCATTGTTTGGGAGCTTTTAAGAGCAAAAATTATTTTGTTCTACTTGATTTACACGCGGATTTGGACTCAATCATTGAGTTTAACGCGTCAACCAGAAAATATTTACATTTACACGTAGCAAGAACAAGCAGATATTTAGCTATTAGTCGACATGCAGTGATATTTGTGCTTCTTCTCAAATCCGGCAATATATTTGTGGATCAATGATAAAATGTCTTTTTATTAATAATTCGCATAAAACTTGGAGAAAATGGGGGGAAATGTAAAAAGAGGGAAACTGGGATGACGTTAGAGAAAGAGAGAAAGATAAAGAAACATAAGAGAAATAGGAGAGAGTGAGTGACGAGGAGACAAGGAGAGAGATAAAAAGACAGGAGAAGGAGGGAAAATAAAATAAAATAAAGAGACAAAGAAGAGAGAGAGATAAAGAGATACGAGAATGCATTTATTCGAGTGGAAATACATATGCGAATAACTGATTTCAACTTTCTACGACAAAACGAGCGCCTCCAAAATTGAATTGACCCTCACCTCTCCCACATTATTGATCTTGTCCCCGAAAATGGTCAGCTGTCGCAGAATTTGAATGTGAGCAACCCACCGAAGTTCCCATTTGCCCTAATCGAATTCCCATTCTGGAAACCTCCTCAAAAAGACCTGCATAGCTCCAAATGAATTATGAGTCCCCTGTCCCCACACAATACTGCAGTCGCAGTCAATTGTATGCACACACAGGTGCTGGGCCCACCTGTGTCATGTCCGCAAAGGGAATGTCTGCCTGCATTTCCCACTACGACATGTCAGTCACCGGCAGGACAAAAATAAATCCATCTATCGTATTTCTCGCCAGAAAAAAAAAGAGGCAGTGAAGTGTGTCAGTGAGCACATGCCAAGGCACAATGAGTTTTACATGCAATCATTGATCGGGACGAAGCAGAATTTTTGGGTTAGGTATGTATACGTATTTTCAAAGAGATATAGCTATGTATGTACCTATGTATGTGTGTATATGTACATATTATTTGTTCATCAAGGAACTTTGTGACTTGTTTCACTTTCAAGGTGAACGCAGGTGCTTCGCCGGCACTTTCTATTTCTACTTTTTTTTAATTCTAATTCCATGAACGATTACAAAGCAAAAATAGAATGAGTACAAACTTGTAATTACTCCCGTTGTTATTTCCTCACTGTCGTTCTCTATTTGTACAGAGTCACGCACCTTTTAACAATGGTGATTTTTTTTTCTTGATTTTTTTTGGGGGTAAAAACGAGACGTATGGGGAACTATGATTACGTGGTTGTTACAATTTTAAGCATGATTGAGGTAATTTATTGCCTCGACAGCGTCGTGGGGTCGCAGTTTGTTGGTCAGGCACTATGCAAATGCTGTAATGACACTGCAAGGGAGTGGGCAGAGAGAAGGGAAGAAGGACACCGGGAGAGAGAGGGAAATCATTCTCTCTCAGAGTCTTTAGAGAGAATACGTCTATCCACAAGAAAGGAGAATGAGCCTGGGAAATCTCTAAAAGATGTAGAAAAGAATTTTATATCAGAAAAGAGATTTGCATCAAAAATATTAAAAACGATATAAAAAATGGAATGAAAGAGCCGGAAAGAGGGAAGTCGAGGGCGGGAGAGACAAAATTAGGAGAATGACGAGAGACAGATGAAGAGAGAGGCAGTTAGAGGCACATAAAAACAATTGGTGAGAGGGAAATAGAGACGGAGTTCTAGGGGTTAAATACAGAAATAGAAAGGGTAAAAGGAAAAATTAGACTGAAGGGATTAAAGGGGGAATTAAACAGAAGTATGGACTGAGATAAATAAATACAAGGAGATAAAGAGCAGCTTATTAAAGAGACACATAGAAGTTGCCTGTCGAACGAGAAAGGAGTAGAGAATTGCAAATTCAAAAAGAGGGAGAAATGAAGGAAGAGAGAGATTGAGAGAGGCAGAAGGAGAGATAACATACAAGAGGAGAAAAAGAGACGAAAAGACAGATCAATGTAGCTAAATAGTTAAAAGTAACAGGTGAGACCTTGATACAAATGTTTCGTCTGTTGATTCTGTTCCTGAAATAAACTGTATGCCGTGTGTACTTTTTTAACGGTAAAGAATAAAAGCATTAATAAAAATGCTCATACCTTGAAAAATTTACATGGTTGAATAACCGCAAACTTCATTTCCCTTGTAAATTACCCCAATATCCACTCTACTATGTGTATGATAATGACATTTTGTCCTCAACTCGTTCCCTCTCACAATTGTTTGGGCATGTGTGTTCCCCAAATTGCTCTTATTGATTCTATTCCCATATTTACACTCACCCCATTCACAGAGGATGCTCTCCATTAGGGCACCAAGGTATGCAAGCATTTCGTTACATTTAACTTTGATACATCATGATCCAAAAATATCGTGATCAATTTATTGCATTTGATGCGTTTCCTTGCAATTTATTTTTTACTGGATCGCCGCAATTATTTGAGGAAATAGACTGCAAAAATAATGGCACTTTTATTTTGAGTGACAATTAACGCCCTTTCTCGGGGTACATGATTGCCTCTCTTTACATTGCATTGCTTTGGGACGTTTTGAATTTGACGCCGCTTGGTCAGTTTGTAAATTTTTTTTGTAGCTGTAGTAATACAGTTCAGTGTTTTCCCATCTTCTAGTTCAGCAACAGCAGAGAATAAAACTGACCTAACCCAGTAAAAATGGGCACATGCAAAAATTTGTTTTTGCGATTTATAATTTGGCTTGAGTTAATATACGGCGATTTCACCCTTCAAATTTAAATCTCATTTGGAATGCATAGAATAGCCTGAATAGCGCTCATTTGGTAATAAAATATTTTTTCCGCATTCCTCCGTACATAATTTGGAAGTTCTTGAACTCCCGCCATAAATTATCGCTACGTTTGTTTTAGATTTTTTTTCTACTGCCAGACGACGCAAATAATCTTTTAAGTTTGTTGTCACCAGTTTTTTCATCTTTACGAGCTTAAAAAGTCCCCCAGTGGCAGTAAATCTTCCTTGTTGTTCATCTTCTGTAAACAAGCATATAAGTACAAAAAGGTCATAAAAATGTTAAGAGCAAGGTTTTTTCTCCATTAGACGAGAATAGTAATAATAAATGACCCAGACAGAAATGTGGGGCTGTCCTCAGGGGAGCGGAGACAGGCTTTTTATAGTGGCGAAAAACTCTCACTTACATCTTCCCGGCTTTCCCCTTGTCCTCTGAGTTGAAGGATGTCTTTGTGGGTGGGACATGGCATGGTGTTGTCAATGATTATTTAGGCTCACCGTTGACATAATGGGAAGAGACGGGACAAATGGACCTTTTCCAAAGGGATTACGTTATGACCGTCGCCATTCATTTACCTCCGTCGTCCCATTTCAGAGCAAAGTCTTCTCAGATGGTTTCCCTTTCTCTGTCTCCTGGAGATATATATGATGTGTGTCTGGAGTTTATAAAGGAGAATTCAGAGAGGTGATTGTCCGGGAATTGAGGAATGAGGAAGTACCGTAGGGACATTCAATGAGGGCGATTGCACCAGCGGGAATTCAAAATGGAACTTGCTGCAGTGCAATCTAAAGTGAAGCCACCATAACAGGAATATTATAGCCATGCCCAGCATTCCCGAATAATAATGTGAAAGTGCAGACGGAGAAAGCTCAAGCATTTGGTGGAAACAGGAATAAAAGAAATGTCAAAGGAGGAATTCCCTTATGAAATCGTACTGGATTCTCCCGTGCTAATAAGAAATTACTGGAGAGGGTACATACGAGGCATGAATATAAATTGTGGTCAGTTTAATTTTGTGCATTGTAGGATCACGACAATGGATAGATATCAACCATGGAGCAAAATAGGAAACTTAAAAAGAGCAAAAATAGTTAAAAATAGTAAAAAAAAAAAAAATACGGGAATGAAGGGCTAAGTGAGAAACAGAAGAGAAATGTAAGAAGCGTTTAACAAAGGGAAAATAAAGAGGAAAGCGGCAAGAGCCAAAAAGGGTTAAAATTACTTTGTGAAAAACGAAAAGAGAGAAAAATATGTTGAGGGAGCCAGGACGACTCAGAGCAAAAATAAAAGATGCGGGGAAAATCAGGACAATCGTGAAAAAACAATCGAGGCAAAATACAGAATTGTAAAATAATCAAGAAAAGAGGGTGAAAGAGAAAACAACAAAGAGAAGCATCAAGGCAAGATAAAGAAAGAAAGAAAATCAGACCAGAGATAAGTGAGAAAGGAAGAGAGAAATCAAAGTAAAGGGATACAATGGAAGCAAAAGCGGTAGACAAAAAGTGACAAATGAAGATAAGAAAGAGATACAGCTACGTCAAGAGAAATTCACCGTACAAATCAATCTACAAATAAAAGTATTAATAGTGCAAAGCGAGAAACAGGTACAACGAGAGAAATCGGACAGAACGAAAGTCGGAGATGCCGACAGATAACCGAGAACTCGAGGAAGAGATAAAGAGACAACCTGCAGGCGAGAGAGACAGACAAGAAAAAGAAAAAAACTGGCATTTTTAATGTGTACAAGTAGATATGGCACAAGATATCAAATACAGCAAAGATCTCAATAAGAAACTGAAAGAGTCCTCGAACATCCTTAAATGAGTAACTAAGCACTCTTCTCACCCAGAGAAAGAGTCAAACGATTCCATTTACGAAGTAAATAAATAAAAAGAAAAAGCAATTATTGTGTGTGGGGCAGTAGTGGCATTGAGAATCTCCTTTTATTAACTTTGGTCTGAGCAACAACAACATCGGCCAAAGTGTTTGAAAAGTGATCCGATCATCCAAGAATCCCACTGTGATTCTTGTAAGATACGATATCCTTATCTATAACGAAGACTTTTCTCCGTATACACACGTATGTACGGCTGCCTAAATCCATATGGATTATACACATTTGACTCACATCAAGCTCTGTATTCGAAGTACCAGCAAAAGTCCATTGGGATGGAAATGACGCAGTTGAAAGAGATTTTTCCAACGTGGTTTTCCTTGTAACTTTGACTGCCCTTTTCTTATGTCGTATCCTTCCCCTTATGTGATTAGTTTTTCTCCTTTTGACAATACAAATACGCTATCCATGAGACTCGCCGTGTAACCTCTACAAGGTAAATTCTCGAAGGAGTCGAGAATAATGTTACAAGAGCAAATAGACACATGTGACGATGGGGATGATCAGCAGAGGGAAATAGAGAGAGAGACCGAGAGAGAGGGAAGAACCTGTTGCTGATTGCAATTCCCTTTTCGCCTCTCTCACACTCTTGTATTGTAATTCTTTTATTCAGTCGTCTCTCGTCCTCCTCGACATAAGGTAGGAGCATTTGTGGACGGAGAGAGCATTTTTCGATTGTTGGAGCACATTTTTATTGGTGAAGTGCTTTCCTGATATCTTCACGTGTTCCCTCAATTGCGTGTAGTGCACCTTATTTGGACAAGAAAATTTTTGACCTAGAGGACTTCATGGACATAAGAAGACCTTTGCTACGGCTGATTTGCAATTGTAATTTTGTGAATTGCTATCATTGTTTCCTTCAAGTGCGTTGGGGATTGTTTTCGATTCGGACTTCAAATTGTTTTTGAATCGATTTGGACTCAAAATTCCCTGGACATCAATTCTATAAGTGAAATTATCGTTCGAATTGGGATTGAAATTTTTGTGCATTGTATGGAATGTATTTTGTCAATTGGAGGGAAACTTTAAATGGTGCCAATTTAAATGGGAGAAGAGTAAAGAATTGCTTTAAAGTCCCCTTGTCGATTCGGATTTTAAATTACCTCTCGGAAAATTTTGGTGAAAGTTCCCGTGTCGATGCAAGTTTTAAATTCTTTTGTGAATTTGGATTACAATCGTTGATAGGATTTAAAATTCAGTTTCGGAATCGGTTAAAATTTGGTTTATAACCCGATTGAGGATTCTTCCCGAGAAAATTACAATTCAACCCTTCTTTTTGTCGATTTGAATTCGAAATTTGCGTCGATTTGGGTAGAAAAATCCCGCTGCATAGATTTGGATTCAAAATTCCCTGCTGACTCATCAGGACTTTAGCAATTAGTAATCAAATAAATTAATATTATAGCTTCAAGTGAAAATTCTCCTGTCAACATTGTCGGAAGTTTTCGTGTTATTCGGATTAAATCAAATGAATTTACCGAGTACATTTTAAATGGCTTTCTTCTGGATACGACTGAAATAAGTGGGTTCTTAGTTTTTACAGATTTGCGTAAAGATTTTCCTCGCAAGGAATTCGAATTAAAAATTCCACCCGAGTCAATTTTTTCTTCCATGTCGAAAGTTTCCTAAAGAAAAACAAAAACATTTCCCCCGCGCGGATGTTTAATTATGTTAATTACATATGTCTATACAATTTTGGTAATTGAAATAGTTTAAACTTTTGTTAGCCGAGGAAGGTCATTTTTACAACTAGGGCTAAAATTCATTCGTGTGTGTTTGGAAATTCCAGGAAACCGTGCCGCCCCCGCGTAACGGAAAAGGGAACCAGTCCCACGCGTTGGGAATAGACATGATTTACTTCTTCTGGTCTTCTCGAACAGTTTTGAAGGAACAGTGGGAAAGTGATGTGCACACGATTTCGGAAGAAAAAAAAAGTAAATAAAAGCTGACGTTTTTTCCCTTTCTGGCACTCTAACGACCGGCCACGTGGTTCTGAAAAATGGACGTGTAATAAAGGAAATAAAAAACGAAGAAAAGTCAGTGTGTGAAGCAGAAAAAAAAGTAGTCTTCTTTACATTTTGTAATTCACCTGTGAAATATTTGTTGTGGTGTGGGGATGCAAATACTAATAAAAAAAAATCCCACAGTATGGGAGACATTTTTTTTTATTCAACGCATCACAATAAAAATGTTTTTATGTGTTTCGTCATTTAGTTGTGCATAATATTCCCCAGTTTAAAAAATTGAATATTATTTTTCTTTTCAAGAATCCTGTTTTGAAAGGAGGAAGGAATTTTTATAGTGCGTCAAAACATTTTCTTCTGGAATTTTCTTCGCTTCTACATTTTTTTGTACTTTTAACTGGATTTTTTTGGAAGAAAATAATATTTCCAACGGATTTTTCACCATGTTTTTCCTCACTGTCGTTCAGGTAAGACAAGTTTCGTTATTTTAGTTGGATTCTGTAATTGAAACTAAAACGCCGGGAAAAGTTTCTCTAAAAATGCATTAAAACTTATACCATGCATTTTCTTACAATCGAATCAAATACACAACTTAAATTCATTAGTCCAAAAAAATTAATAAGGATTTAGTTCAAGTTCTCTGTTTCCCAGCGAAAGTTAATTTATCAATTGTCTAAAAACATTGCGTTTTCGCAATGAAAATGAAAGTTTCTTTGAAAAAAATACAACCGACAAGTTATTTAAATAAAAAGCCAGTCAAAAATTTAACGTGCAAATTAATTGCACAAAAATTCAGTCAGTCACAAAAAAAATATTTCACTGAAAAATGAGCTTGAACATTGAGAAATTCCTCAAGGGGCAAAAGGCAAAATTTCTCACAAGAGTCTTGCATACGAGGAAAACAATTTATCAAGTGTACTTAATTAAATTCCTTTCGTACATACGTAATAGGTTAATGAAGGGGAAAAAATTCACAATGATAATATTTAAAAACGCAGACAGTGTGTACGAAATGAGAAAAAAAAAGATTTCTAGGCCAGTAGAACAGAAAGTAATAGTCACATGAAGGGGTAAAGAGGTACCAATAAACACTGTATAAAAAGCTGTATAAAACCCCTCTGCGAAAAACCTCAATGATGAGCTATGACAATGAGTGAGAGAGAGAGAGAAATTTGCATAGATTGAATTAAAAATGCAAGGCACAAACGACACGCAAAAACACTCCTTATTTTCGTGATATCAAATTGAAATAAAAATGCACACGATTGTTGGGGAGAATACAATTGTATAGAACTTGATCATGTAAGGCTTGTGGAGGGACAGTGTGATTTTTCACTGCCAAATCACAAATAATAATGGTGTATTAGTCAGAGAAGGGAGTATAGTATAAAGATGGCAATAATAATAACCCTCAACAATTTATACGGAAAGCATCAGCAAAGAATATGCAATCACTATCATAATTATTGGGGATATACTCTCCTTTCTATACGGACACAACATTCGCGTGGGAATCACCATTAGTCTTCATCACGCTAGTAGGCCCATTGTCCATTCATTAAAGGAGCCTCACGCCTTTCCCATCTTCCCCAAGCGGCGGGCTTTTCACATGGACAGGGCTTATTTAGAAAAAATCCAGTGGTTATTTTTAATTTCATTTCTCACGAACTACTCCACGGGGGCAAAAGGGTTGAGACATATTACAAATGATTTTTTGTGGAACTATCCTTTCAACACAATTAAATGACTAGCACCTAATAAACAATGTACCCACAAAGCTGGCCAGTTTCTGGAACTGAGGGAAAGTGAACTCAGAAAAGGATGCAAAAAACAAAAAGTAATTTGTATTTTAGTAATTCTATTTTAACTAAAAAACAGAAAGTAATTTGTATTTTATTTTTTCTACATATTTCAACTAAAAAAACGTATTTTCCTTCTTCCTCAAAATATTCCCGCTTATCGTTTCCTTCCGGCACAATCGAAAGAGGCTGACTTAAAAATATCAAAACTGAAGAAGAAGAGAGAAGTTTGTCAAGGGAACAATTGTGCAGTAGGTCGTTAATTCGTTAATAGAAAAAGCCCAAAAAGTAGTACGATTATTTAAAAAAAACAAGCAAACAAATGACCAATCCAAGAAATCCACTTGGTGAAATAATAAACTGGTCATGATTAAATGTCGCTTGGGCAGAACAGCCATAAAGGAACGGTTCTTCCCTGATACGATTGAATCCGACATTAAAAAGCTCTTTGAGTCCCCCCTCAAATAAGGAGAGACTCGTTCTTGATCTTGTTCCCGTGTGATTAGTGCTCACACAGCCCCGACCAAAGGAGATGAGCACGTCACAGATGAAGTTACTTCATTAAGGAACGAGGAAACCGCGTTGAGAACAATCATAACAAACCAAGAGGGTACTTTCAGAGAGAAATAATCACGGTAGTAGTGGCTAATAAAAAAAAAATGGAGATGCTGTAATAATCCCTCGTATCTGTAGATATCCGTATAAGTAGTGAAAAAACACCGTCCTTGTTTGTAAATAAGCAAGACTGGATTGAGATTAGTGAGGGAGAAGTGGAAAAAGTACTTTTTCTTCCTTATCTTTTATTTTTTTTTACGATTCCGCTATCTTCTTACTAGATCTTGTAGGCCAGATTTGTTTCCTTTTGCATCCTCCTCCGCCTACTCACTTTGGACGTGGCCGATGAGAATGCTCACGTAGATCGAGAGAGACACCGACTCCAACCACAATGTCATTTGCATGGGAGTACTACGTGAGACTCATAGACGCTAAATAAATGGGTAAATAAAAAGTATACGCATAATTGCATGATTTGTGTGAAAGAGAGAAAGATCAGAGAGAGAGAGAGAGAGAGAGAGAGAGAGAGAGAGAGTTGCCTCAGCCGTTAGGCCTTGTGTGTCACATTTAAATTCAAAGTGCTACTCCCTCCAAAGTACACATTCCATCACAATTGCGTACATATTGGACAGGTGATTCCCTCCTGAGGAAGACCTTTTGTCTTCTGGCACTCCATGTGTTTCCACTCAAATTTGTACGTGATATATCGGGGAAAAGTCCAAAAGAAATTAAGTCCGTGAAAAATGTTCCTTTTGGCAAGAGTATATAAAGTCATTATTTTAGTTCCTTCACAAAGTATTTTAGATATAGGAAATAGTGGATATGGCCAGTACTATTACGACCCTCGTATATGGAAAAAACCACCCTGTATCGTTCAGAACACCAAGAGAATGACCACAGTCACATGCCCTCACACAGACGAGTTGGAGGGGAGAGGGAAGGAGGAAGAGAATTATGTATGAGAAAATAGGAAATAAATGGTCCCACACCACTACCAGTGTATATTATGTGAGGATTAGGGGGAAAAATAAGGATTTGATACAGCAGAACCTGTTCGGAATATTAATTAACGCCTGTGTGTTTAGAGAGAGAGAGGAGCCAGATACAGAGAGAGAGAGAGAGAGAGAGAGAGAGAGAGAGAGGCACGAACAGACATAAAACAGAAGGAGAGAGACAGTGAGAAGAAAGGTTTAGAGTGAGAGACAGAGATTGCTTTAGTGAACGGTAGGACCGCAGGAAAGACCCAGAGAGGAAGAGATTCATATGATAGAGAGAGAGAGAGACAGAGCAATTGGAGGGATTGAGAGAGACAAAATAGCAGATACTAGAAGGATTAGGCATGCATGTTCGTACAAGGAAGAATAGCAGAAACACAAGGGGGGAGAGAAGGAATGCGAGAAAAGAAGGAAATAGAGAATTAAATAGATAAGAAACAGTTGTAGAGAGACCATTGTAAAGCGAAAAAAAGGGGGAAAACAGAGCGCGAGAGAAATAGATAAAAGACGAGATAGAGAAGAGCAGGTGAGACTGAGAACGACCGCGAACGAGACAAATACATGAGTTAGGGAAAAGAGATAAAGGGAGAGCGAAATAGAAGAGGAAGGGAAAGATGAAAAGAGAGAGGAGTGATTCAAAAAGAAAGAGATGCGCAAAGCAAAGGCTATAGTTGAGGGAAAGGTAGAAAAACCAAAAAGAGAGAAAGAACAAGAAAAGGAAGAGAGAGAACGAGAATGGATGAGAGAGAGGAAGTAAGAAAGTACAGAAAAAGAACGAGACACAGAAAAGTGAGGAATGAAAAAAGAGTCAGAGACGGAAAGTCGACAATGAGAGAGAAAGATATGGAACGAGAAACGGGGGAAAGTGAGTGATAAAAAACAGGGAGAAAGAAGACCAAGGAGAAAATAGAGGGAGGGATAAAGAGAAGAGAGAAAGAGGGAGGATAAGAGAGACGGAAGAGAGACGGTAGACAGCTGGCTGTCTCTGATTTCCCCTAGCGTATATTTCACACATTTGAAGAGAATGACAGAGAAGGAAATAACGAGACAGAACAAGACTTGGAGGGACAGCCAAAAAGGAGTAAACTGTTTAAGACTCTCTTATACATATTATTACAATTTCACTCTCCTGGTCCTTTTCGACCTCTCTCTCTCTCTCTCTCTCTCTCTCTCTCTCTCTCACTCTCTTTCTTTCTCTCTCTACACGTCTCTGTGCCTTGTTTAAGAATCCCCCGTTTACTACCCGTTGTACTAAAGCTCACTTTTATGGCTAGTATTATCGTTAATATTAATAACGAGCGGAGGCCTAGCAGGGGCAGTAAGTCTGGGACTTCCACTCCTCTGCCTCCTTTATAGTACACTAGCCCAGTATTATGATTATACATTGAAATGGTTTAAGCGCCAAGAAATGCGAGGAGAGTGAGAAAGACACTCTTCCCCAGTTGTTATTATTTTTATTCACAAGAGCATTTTTTTAAAGCCTCACACACTCACTCACTCATCATCTTTACTACTGCACCATTAAGGTTTTTGACTCCACACACGACCATTTCCCCGTCAGTCTCTCCTTGAATCAAGGTGAGGCAACCGGCTGCTATTCTCTCTCTCTCTCTTTTCCCCTTATATTTCCCCATACATTTTTCTGGGGAGGGAAATTTTTTTGACGTAGTTTTACCATTTATTTTTTGCTTTTTGATTAGTTTCGTAGAGAGAGAAGAGATTTTTTTTTGGTGATTTTCTTTTGTATAGAAATTTTGTAAAAAAAAGTCAATTTTAGTTCTTGTGTGTGCAAATCCAAATAGAGAAAAGAGGAGGAGTCTCCCCTTCAAAATGTTCCCTGTGGTGCTGGAATAATTATAAAACCCGTGGAAATTAAGTGAGGAGCCCAAAAAATTTATAAAAAAGTTAATCTCCAAATAAAACGTTTGTTTTGTCTCTATTGGATATTTTCCTCATAACGACTTTATCGAAAAAGGAGGTGTAATATACGTTGGAAAAAAAATACGGAGGCGGAGGAGGATCCGAGCGAAGGTAAATCAATTTAATGGGTTTTCAATCCATTCTCTATTCACGATGCGACTTCCACCATTTAGGCCTCTTCCCGAGGTTCCTGGGCTATTACGGTGTAAATTACTTAAGCGTTAATGGGGAATGAAGGGGAAATATTGGGTGGGTGTACCATTTCCACTGGGAACAGATACAAAGGATGCACAAGTTTACTACTCTGATGATTTTTCTTTTGAGGGGCGAGAATATATGTGTCTATTGGGAGATTTTATAGTTTTTACAATATGACTTCGTAATTTACGACGTGAAAATGAAACTTTGAATGCTTTTTTTTGCTGCCGAGAGGCGGCTTTTATACAATAACAAAATATGACTAAATGATCATAACTACGAAGGAGTCTTCGACCGTTTTTATTGGCAGGGATGGGGGAGATTTGTGGCTTAATTTAATAATGACGGAGAAATTTTTAAGAGCTAGAGGATAGATAGGGAGGCATAAAAAAAGTTGCAGTGCAAAGGACAGACAGAGAAATATTAAAAAGGACAAGACATGAAGATGGAAAAAATACAATAAAAACTCAATGATAGAAAATAGAAATAAAAAGCAAGAGAAACATGGGAGGGGGGAAAGATTGAGAAAAAATAAGAAAATGATAGAGAGAAAGCAGTAGAGAAAAATAAACAGGGGAAAAATAGAGAGAAAAATAATCAAGGAGAAAATAGAGGGAAAGGCAGAAAGAAAATTAAAAACGAAGGGAGAGAAAAAATGCAGCGAAAAAGGCAGAGATAGAAGAGAGAAATCGGAGAAATGGAAAGAGAGCGATAAACATGTATAGTAGAGAGTGACATGGAGAAAGCAGGAGAGGACAAAATGCAGACAGAGAAGCTAAATTTAGAAATCGAAAAGCTGGGAGGGCAACGAAATAAAAATTCATAGGTGTAATAACCGCCATAAAAACTGCTGTGCATAAAGCACACTGCAAGTATATATGTACATAATGTGTAATGTACGTATGTACATATACATATATATGTATGTATGTATGTACACAAGGGAAAAGTGGTAGGGAAAGACGATGAAATAGAAATTTGACTCCTATACAGAAGCAAAAAAAAGTGTTTACAGAAGAAATCATTGTAATCAGAAAGTAAAATATTTGCGTGGCACATTAGTCTACACATACACTGTAGCATTACTGCATACATGCATAGTCCTGCTACATTCCTCCTGAGTATGATATGCACGTGAATAATAATAAATAATGCCCAGGAAACATTCGAAAAAAATTCAAATCGGACTGACCTGAAAGTTCGGTGGCTGATAAATGGATTCAATTAAAAATTGACAGATTAATTACTACACGAGTAGCCGGCACTTTGTACACATTTCCTTTGTCCTTATTCGGGTAGAAAATTACATAGACAAACACACGACCTGATCTTACTCTTCCACTTTATCTTTTCTATTTTTTTTGCTGCTTTAAAAGATCTTTCAACTACCGTTTTTTGTCCCGATCTCGTGTCAATATTTTTTCTGTCGCTCGTCTCTTCCCAGACTTTCCCCACTTTTCTCTCTGTTTCTTGACATTTTTCAGTCTATTGTTTTTTCATTTCTCTTACTCGTATTTACTTTCTCTTGTCTCTGTTGAATTAATTTTTATTTTTTATCTATCTACATATATCTCTTTACTTCCTTATGTTCTCTCTGTTTATTCTTTATCTCTTCATTTCTCTTTCTTTTCTCTCTGGTTCTTCCTTTTTTACTTTCACTTTGTCTTCGTTTCTCTTTGTTTCGTAATTAGCCTTACCTCGTCTATCTTCATGTATCTTTTTCCCCTTTTGCTTCACCTGGATTTTAACCTCTCCAATGATGGGCGTTATACCGAGATCTTTCAACCCTCATGTATGTAAATCGAATGAAATTTATTACTCCCAATGACTTCCCTCTGGACCTACCAGTTCCATTAGCATACTTACAGCTGGTGCATTTAAAAGCGTTCCTAGCAATTAGTAATTGGATGGTGTGATGTCAATAGTAATAACTATACGAAAGCAAGTGAAGAAAAAAGAACACACTTGCATGAGAAAGGCTTGGAATGAACCACTGTATACAAATTATCACCCTCCCCCTATATTTTTCAGTGTTCATGGCATTTTTAATGCCCCAGCTCTCTCCAATAGAGACATGAATCACGTTTTTTATTTGCTGTAATAAACTATTACAAGAAGAATAAAATTAATCTCTCCCCTTAATTACTATCCCTTCTCCCTTCTGAGAAATGGCACCAACCAGGCCGATCGAATGCATTCATATTCTAAATGCAAATACACAATAAATGATCGTGGCAATCAATTGCGAATGGCTGTCCTCACATAAAATATTATATATTTGTTCGTGGTCATATTTTACTGGTTCAATCTATTTTCTATATCCACGTCGTTCATAGCAAAATTTGTGCGAATTTTTTCTTAGCAACCATTTGCAAAGAGAACAAATGAGAAGATTTGTTGACAGAGGGATCTCGAGAGAGAAAATGGGCCTTTGGGGAATGGAAGTAGCGAAAGGGCAAACACATGTTCCTCGCAAACATTCTTGTATAAAAACAAAAGTTTGGCAAAACTTTAGTAGCCGTCAGTGTGGCATAAGTGAGTGTGTGAATAATTATTGTTAATTTACTTTTTACAAGAGGGAGGGGATTACTGTGAAAAAAAATTGGGTAGGAAAAGGTTCGGCCAGAAGCGGGGAATGATTAGAAATGAAAAAGGAGCTTGAGGGGGAAATTTATAAGGCTCTTGAGTACATTCCCAAGAGTTCTTTAAGATGTTTTGCTTGTTCTCCGCAATAATGGGGAAGCCAGTGAGAGGGATGAGCTTCATTGATGAGTCAAAAAGTCTCGGCCAATTATTCTGGAATGCAAATGTGAAGATACCCAGGGATTAGTTGAGTTAGAATGTACAAAAACTCTTTTGCGATATTTAGTTTCTTTCGTTTTTATCATGAAGCCCTTATTCCATTTGCGAATACAGTGAGTGTATATACATAGGTATCCGTTTTTTGCATGTCTGCAGATACACTATTTAACAGTGTTGATTATTCAATTCACCTTCATTAGACATGCAGGGGAAAATTATATTTTACGAGGTGTGAACTTAGGAGAATTGCGAGAGCAGAGGTACAAGGGAGAGTCAGAGAGAAAGAGACCCAAAGCCAGAAGAATGCCTGAAGACGGCTAAAAAAATAAAGGAAATACAACGAGACACAAAGACGGTGAAAAAGAGTAAAATCGCGAGTAGGGCAAGGCGAGGAAGAAAGATATGGAAAGACGAAAAAATGAAAGAAAGGAGAAAAAATTAGAGAAAACGGGAAAAAAAGAAAACAATGCCGTCTAAATTAGAAAGGAAAGCGAAAAATGTGAGAAAACAAAAGAAATGAAAAACAAATAAGAAAACATCCAAAAAAAGCATCTAAAATACGAAAGACAGTAAACCAGAAAGATGGAAGAGACTAGGTAAAATCAGGAAAAGAGAAGGAAAATACATAAAAATAATGAGAAAAAGAGGAAGCCAGGAAGAAAATGAAAGCAAAAAGAAGGGAGAAAGAATAAAAAAGAATGGGAAAAGAATAAAGAAAAAGAAAATACAGAGAAATGTAAAGAAATAAGGAAAATATAGAAAAAGGAGACACTGAGACGAAAAGGAGAAAGGTGATGAATAGGGAAAAGTAAAGGGAATGAACGAATTAGCATTAAGCATCATAGAAAATAGAGAAAAACAATGGTAGAGTGAGAGAGAGAGAGAGAGAGAGAGAGAGAGAGAGAAAGAAGCGAGATGAGAGAGGGAGAAAGGAATGTGAGACACGTTATGATTATAGGTTTAATATAATGAAATTCACGGAAGTGCCCAAGAAACATGATGATGAGCAAGAACCTTTCTTTATTATTTTTTCTTTCTGGATCAAATGTTTCTGATGTCGTTGAACATTCTCTCAATTCCCCTCTGTCTTTTCCCTCTCAGAGCTACAACCAGTTACCAGCACATGTGAATTTATTTCGAGTAAAAAATTCACAGGGCCAAATTCATGCTGGGATAATTACTCAGATTTTAATCTCCTAATTATCCTATAAATAATATCCCGGCAAAAGCAAATTTAAATGTCAGATTCGTCATTTCATGATTTATCCCCTTCAAAAAAAGACCTTGATTGCACCAAGAAAAAAAAATCTTCCTAATTTTTTTTACAAGCCTTCCACTAACAACACTAAAAAGAAGGTCATGAGGTGATTACGTGTGGCCCGACTTATTAATTAAAGGCTCGAGGTATTGCGGAGTGACAGTAGTTGTCATTGCGTCATATTTTGAAAAGCGTAAGTAATATTTTTTTAATGGTTGACACCAATTGACATAAGTAGTTATTGCACTGGGGGGAAAGCTTATTAAAAATGTAGCAACCTCATAATTGGTCCTGAGCCCTGATGGGAAAGAGGATTTATTAAATTAAATAAATGAAAAAAACGGTTGAAAAGAAATGTTGTATGGGAAAAATCCGTTGAAATAATGCTAATAATGTGTCTTGCCCAATCACGAGTTTTTACTCTCAAGGTGTTGAGTCAATCCATGTATAATTGGTCCTCGTATATCTTGAACAGGAACAGGTGTGTATAGCTATATGAAGAGTCATATAATGTATATGATGGGGAAGCCCATGTGATTATTGGGATGTTGGTCAAAGAGTCGTTCTGCGGCCATTGAAAGGAGTCATAATAAGACAAGTGAAGGCTTTTTCTGATCATTACATTCAGTTCCAATGAACTACCACATTTGACTTTTGACTCTACTACTCTTTGCATTGTATACATATATGTATGATTGTATACATGTGGGTAATGTGTACGGCTTTTGTCTAACTCGGCATGTCTAATCACCGTTGGAGTATTACAATTTAGTGCTTTATTACGACGACGATGAGTCCCGTGCATGTATTGTGGGTATGTATATACACGTATGTATTGTATTTACATGCGCACCTTTCTTGAACATGGACCACTTTGGTCACACAACAATGAGCTTTTGCATGTGAGTGAGCATTTCATTATTATTACGTGGCTGGTTCTGTTGCAGGAACACAATAATCGCATTTTCTTTACTACATGGCTACTACGGGGTTGGTAATCTGTCCGCATTATTACATTTCTTGGACGGAGTAGAGTTACAACTTATCGCCATTATCTGGCACCTCTTCCAACATTTTACTTTTCAACTTCCACCTTTTATTGCCTACGATTTGGGGGAATTTCTTCCTGTACATGCAACGTGTCTCCTCCCTGTCTCCTCTCTCTCTCTCTCACCTCGACGAATCTCTTCTTTCGCCTTCTTCCTTCAATCTTCTTTCCCTCAATTCTGTCTTCCTCAGTCATCTTCTCTTCCTTTTTAACCTTGTATTTTTCTCTTGATTTGTCCTTTATTTGCTACATTCTCTCTCTGATCTCTCTCTTTATTCCTTCTTGTTTTTCTCTCTCTGTTTCTCCAGGTTATGTCGCCATTTCTTCTTGTTTTATCTCTCTGTCTCCCTCCTATTTTTCTCATTTTTCTTCTCCCTATTTCATTATCATCTCTTGCTTACTTTATTTCTCCTTTTCTTCTGCCTATTTCACTATCATCTCTTGCTTACTTTATTTCTCCTTTTCTTCTCCCTATTTCACTATCATCTCTTGCTTACTTTATTTCTCCTTTTCTTCTCCCTATTTCACTATCATCTCTTGCTTACTT
>JAQGBT010003038.1:0-21233 GCA_034698585.1 Disparrhopalites patrizii | reverse complement strand
GAAAAGAAGAAGAAAAGAAAGAGAAAAATAAAAAACCAACAAGAAAAGAAGAAGAAAAGAAAGAGAAAAATAAAAAACCAACAAGAAAAGAAGAAGAAAAGAAAGAGAAAAATAAAAAACCAACGAGAAAAGAAGAAGAAAAGAAAGAGAAAAATAAAAAACCAACAAGAAAAGAAGAAGAAAAGAAAGAGAAACAACAAAGAAGAAAAACGAAATAGGAAAAGCGAAGAAAAACGAGGACAAGGAAAAAAACGAAAATGAAAATCGAAAATGAAGAATAGAAATGAGAAAATAAGGAAGAAAAACAAGCGGGGTAAAAGAAGAATAAAAGAGGGAAAGGGAAAAGCAGGAAAAATAAAATAGACTAGGAAGAAAAAGAAAGATAAATGAACCAAATCCGAAAGAGGAAAGAAAATTCCAATGGAAACAAACATTGACAAATAGAGAGAAGATTACACATTAGACTCCCTTTATAACAACTGCCCTTATAAAAACATTTTTGTTCAAAGCAGATTTCATAGTCCATCACAATGTGCATATTTCCGTCTCCCTATAACAGCTGTCCCATACAAGAACCTCTGTCGCCCTTCCCTTCCGGGTTATTACACAAAGACTCTCCTATTAAAATTGGAACGACACAAAAAGAAGGAATCTGGACTCATTTGTATGGTCACATTACCCAAGAAGATTGTGTCCGCTCCCGGGAGACGCGAGTCTCTACACAGAGACATCTGCAAGTGGTTTGGGGGCGAAATGGCCCGGAAAGGACGTGAACCACTAAATGAGACGCTCCCTCATTGTCCTCGTGTGCTGGAGCAGAAATACGTCCATGCAAAAAAATATTCCTCCCTCTCTTCTCATCATTATATACACGATCATACCACGATCAGGCGTTTTTCCCAGGCCGGAACAAGATAAAAATCTGGCTGAAATGATTTTTCCATCAAGATTTAGAAGCCCATCGAAATGAGCCATTGCACGTTCTTTTTCTATATAGGATTGTTTTTACATAGGCATTTTTTTCAACCGTGATTTCTCCTGTAAAGTCGGGAAGAATAGTTAATGTTATTACACGGCCTCCATGCCCAAATGTGGTCGTGTCAGAATGACAGAGACAATGTGAGCTTCCTCCGCAGCCAATGGCCCGGATTTGGACTTTATCCCACCATAAATTCAAATGGGCTGGACTGAATGTCACTGGCAAGTATTGGGTCGTGTCTGTTCACAAAGGGATTGTACAAACGGGCTGGATTGTCACTTTCATTGGAAACACATTGTCAGTGTGGCTTTAGTGGGACAGAACTGTCCTGAGAGATGCTGTGTAGGACCTATGGATAATAGGAGGGAGTGGAGAAAGCGGAGAAAGTTAATTGATTGACTAGAAAACAATCGTCCGAGAAGGAGAACAGAAGGACGGATGCTCGAAAATGGGGATAAAACAACTTTTAGACTCAACTAGCTCGTTGAATACGAAGCTGGCCAGAGATTGTACGGAGAAATTCAGATTCGGAAGAGGAATAGCGGAAAGAGAAAGTTATATAGAAGATAAGAGGAGATAGGGAGGAAAGATGCAGAAGATACAGGGAGAAACAGAAAATTTGCAGGGGGTAAAGGGAAAACTAAAATAAGAGATAAAGGGGTAAAGGGAAAACTAAAATAAGAGATAAAGGGGCAAATGGAGAAGAGATCAGAGATAAATGAAGAATGCGAGAAGAGATATGAAATGTAAGGAAGACGAAAAGAAAATATGGAAGAGATAAACGGGAACAGAAAGAATAGATAGGAGATAAAAGAACGATAGAAAACAAATAGGAGATAAACGGAAATAAAAAGAAAATATACGGGTGATCATGGGAGAAAATATAGGAGGTAAAAGAAAAAAGGGAGGAGTGATATACGAGACTAAGAAGAAGGAGAAACGATATACGAGATCAAAGACGAAAGAAAGAATTTAGGAGATGATGAGATAAAGGAAGAACGAAAAAATTATATACGAGATAAAGGAATGAAGAGGGAGCAGATATCATAGAAGTGAGGAAATGAGACAGAAAGAAATGAACAAAAGATAAAAGAAATAAAGGCAGATATATGGTGAATATAGTCATAAGAAAGAAGAAGAAATAGATAAGGTGAAGAAGTTAAATATTGAAAGAGATAAAGGATATAAAAGATACCGGAGATACGAGAAAAACGACATAAGAGATGGAGATAGAAATACAAGATATGTATTGGAGACAAGATATAGATAAAGAGAGTCGAGATATAGGAGATAAACAGAGACAAGATATACATAAAGAGAGACGAGATATAGGAGATAAACAGATACAAGATATTGGAGAAAGGGAAATAAGATATAGATAAAGGGAGACAATATATAGATAAAGAGAGACTAGATAAAGGAGATAAACAGAGACAAGATACAGGAGATAAACAGAGATAAGATATAGGAGGTGAAGACAGACAAGATATAGCAGATAAAGAATAACAGGAAAAAGCAAATAAAGACAGAATATATAGGAGAGAACAGATAGCAAATAAAGATAGAACAGATATAGGAGATATCGAGACAAGTATAAAGGAGAGATAAAAGATATACCAAACCAAGAGATAATACATACTGCAGAGAAAGGGAACAAAGATATATGAAAAGGCAAAAGAAATAATACCTCCATCCATGCAGATAAAAAGAGAAACCAAGGAGAGATAAAAAAGAAATCCAATAAAGAGATAAAGGAGACAAACGGGTGAGAGAAAACAGAAAAAATATGAAAACGACGAGAGAATTCCATAGGTATGAAAATGGATTTAAGGGATAACGTAGACACAAAAGACTCCAAAGAGATACCAGTGGCTGAAAAAAGATAAAGTAAACTTCAAAATAAAAACAGACAAAAGACCAAAATTTGCATGATAAGGATCTAAAGCGGAGGAATGCAGAAAATCCAAGCGAAAAACAAAGAGATGAGAGTTAGTCTTGGAATTAGTTAGCCCCGAAGAGAATTACATATCGGGAACATCAAAATGGCCGTTTAAGGAAGATAAACGCCCCCTTTATCTTAAATCATTTGCGCGGTATGCTTACACGTCAGTTAATAACGTCAGAAGTGCCAGTTAATAAAGTGAAGGTCAGAGTCTCCGGAAAGAAAGTGCATGGACAAGGAACAAATGAGTGGCAGTTAGCATAACGGCCGTACAAATGAGACGTGCATCCTCTGTCCTCGGGGGAATAATTTAATCTCCTTTGCACAAAATATGCTCCGAGAATCTGATGGAGAACAAAGGACTTCTTAGGGGCTCTTTTCAACATGGAGTATAATGGGGGCGGAGGAGGGAACAAGGAATTTAGGAAGAATGAGCAACTTTGTTTGGGGTCATTAAATAAGGAGACACAAAGACCCGTTTCTTCTCCCTCGTCAAGGCCAAGACAATGGCAGGGTCATTACGACCATTTCCTGGGGTCTCGGGACCTTCTGGTATACCCGGGAATTTTTTCTTGGAATAAAAAGCGTCTATATATGATCCTTTCCCATCCGTCTCTTTCATCGGAGGGGCCGAAAACGGATCTGATTCTCCTTTCCGTTTCTTTTGGCCTTATCGGAAATGAGCAATACTTACCCTCCTTTTGTTTGTTACACATCAATTGCTCAAGAATTTCTGTTAGTCGAGCCGTTTTTTGGAAATGGTCCTTCGAGCCGGATCAGTTGGATACTCGGATTATCAGCATTTTAGACATTCTGTCCACTTTTGTACAAATCATCTTATTTCTTTGTAGGTAATTGTAGATATGAAAACGTTATGCAGTTGACTTTGTCTATAACGGCCTCCCTTATAATGGTTTTCTCTCTATAGCGTTGGCAGAAAGGCAGAAACTGCTCCCCTCAAAAACTTTCTCCAGTTCTCCAAACATTTTCGTTCTCCACAACCATTTTTCATTATGACGGGGGAAATCTGCAGATGTAGGTGGAACCGTTATAGAGAGAGTTATCGAAAAAAAGTCACTATTATTAAGACTGGTTACAAAAAGGTGGGTCTATAGAGGCAATTGAAAAAAGATGGCTATGTAATGATTATTTGTAGAGAGGAAGATAATTTAAAAAGGTCAGTTAAAAGAGGGTTTCAGGAGAAAATGACCTTACACAGTCGATTCTTTTTATAACGGCCTCTCTTATGTCGGTTTTCTCTCAATAGCATTGACAGAAAATCCTCCCCGGGAATTTGTTTTCAATTGTTAACAGACATTTCTGTTCCATATGATTTATAGTGGACTCTCGCTGAAGGTAACGGCAAACATGGTTGTTATATGGAAAAGTTGTTATACAGAACATTTAATATGTACACTACATATACGAAAGGCTGAAAAATAAAGTTGTTACATGGAAAAAGCTGTTATAAGGAAAGGGAGAGTTGTTATAAAGAGAGTCTACCGTATTGTTAAAAAGGGGGAAATTGCCGGGTTTGGGCCGAACAATTATAGAGCGTCGATTGTAATAAGATTGTGAGCACAAAAAGCCGCTATATGAAGTTTTTTATGGACAGAGACGTTATATGGAGGATCGTAGTGGAGAAAACCTCACCATAAAAACATTTTTTGACCCCAAAAATATTACAAGAAAGTTAGTTTTTGAAAGAACGAACTACATAAAGTCAGAAACTTTCTGGAAAAATAAATGTTTAAAAAAATTTGAACTCACCCCGCTTTGTGTCTCCATTGAAGATCATTTATGCAAAAAAATCCCCCCAGAAAGCGACTGCTGTTAACGTCTCGCGAATGATTCCAAGATTATTAATAACCGCGTATTTGAGAGCATATTACCGTCAAATTAAAAAAAATTTGGTCCTTCGAGCCGGATGTGAGTTTCGGCGGTTTTTGACTCCAGCCCTCATATTTCGCATTCCTCCACAGTACAAAGTGGGTGTGCAATATTAAAAAAAGGAATTTCCATATGATTAGTGTGAAAATCTCCATGAGCTGGAGGAGAAAGTGGTTGGAAGTGAGCGGTGTTGCCACCATAAAAGGGAAGAGTTATAAAAGGACGACGTGGGAGATAAAAAGAATAGGGGAGGAAAAACTTTTTCATATTTTTCCAGGAGGAGAGAAGGAACAAATGGAACAAAAAGTATGGCAAGAGATATTACAACGTTTTTTCTCTCTTCTTCTATATGGATGGAATGGAATGAAAAAAATTGGTGCACATTCCCACAATATGTATAGGAGGAGGACATTTGATATTAAGGAACAGCTGCTGCTCACTAACTGCTAATATTCTTCCCAAAAAAACACCCGGGCATTCCGTTGGTCTTTCTCTGCCATTCCACTCTTTTTCATTATCTTCTGCCTCTCCCGGGCTTATCTCTTGTCTCTCTTAAATGTCTCTTCCAATCCTTCCTCCTCTTTCCACTCCTTTTCTGCGGTTTTTTTTCTGTGACAGTAATGATATTTTTCCCGGAATTCTCTATACACGCCTTTTTGTTGTTTGTTCAGCCACTTTATTGTTTTTTATTTTTAGTTTTGCCCCATTTCTGATCTTTTATTTTCATTTTTACGGATTTTTCTCCTCTTTTTGTCCTTTTCGTCCTCCATTTTTCTCTTGTGCGAGGGGTGCGAACGTTTAAATGGCCCTTGTCTCTTTATAATTAGGAACTGCCCTTCCCTGTACTGGAGTTTCTCTATATCAAGGTTTCCCCTATAACAAGATTTGCCATTGCCCTGTAACATTTATACATTATTAAATGGTGCTGCATAACAATATTTCTTTAATAGCTTTCTCTGTAACAATACAGTCGACTCTTCCTATACCGGCTCTCCCTGTAAGAGCACCTACTCTATAACAGCAGTGCTGAATCTCCCCTACAGATTTCTCATGTAAAGTGCGCTCTCTATAAGAGCACTTACTATAACAGCAGTTACTTTGTAACCGCAAGGTATTTTCTTCCCTCGGTCACATTCCTCTCACTATTACAACACCTTTTCCCTATAAGAGCATTAGCGCCTAAGTCAGGTATCCCTTCAACATTAACTTTTTCTTTATAACAGCACCGGAACTCTATATACCAGAACAATTTTATTCTTTTCTCACTAAAATGTAAAAATTTACGCTCAATTTTGCAAATATTGTTAGAATTTAGAAAATTATCAACGTTAAGCGTGAAAATAATCTCAATTAATTAATATTAAAATTTTTGAACTAATTCTCTATACCAGCAGTTCGTTATAAGAGCACTTTTTCTGGTGCAGATATGGTGCTAGGCTGGATAGGCTGGAGCCAAATCATCAAATTTCAAATAGAATTCTGTATTTTGCATTAAAACACATGCAAATACCTGTTTAAAATGGGATCTTTGTACTTTGGAATCATTTTGCCCCAAAATTATTGATGTTCCGTATAACAACATTTCTCTACAACATTATTCATCCTTCCCTTTTAATGCTGTTATAGAGAGACTCCACTGTATTTGTCTCGTTATTCCTCCTATTCCCCGTCAATCCCTTGCAAAGTCCACGAAACTTTGCTTTTTGTTGGTCCCTCCAATCCCATAACAATAATATGAGTGGCACAACTTGGAGAAAATGTCTGGGACGTGTCCTCTTTTTTAGCGGACATTATTGAGCACGCACTCCTATACAAAAAGTTGTCCAGGACCAAAAAACAAAATCTGGAACTTCCTATCCCTTCCACTCCCCTCCTCCTTTTCCACGGTGAAAAAAAGGGAAATAACCGTAAAGTGAAATCACCAACAAAAATGGGTCCCTCTTGGAAACATTTTTCTCCGTCTCTCTCTCTCTCGACTTGTCCCTTGTAACAAAGGAGATTTCCAGGCCATTGTGAAGGAGTGCAAATAATACAAAAAGTATGGGGACAAGAGGGAGATGGGAAGAGGGAGAAAAAATGAAGAGAGAAAAAGTTAAAGACTCTCAGCTGGTCCTCCTTGGTCTGCCATAAAAAAAGTGTGTTGTAAAATTTAATTGAAAAAATGGAAGGGGAAAGGCACCCCTTTGGGAGGAGTGGGAAAAGCCACACACACGGAATAGTATTTTTTTATTGAGAGCTCCATCTATAGGTATACTTATAAAAGGGGGAAAGGAGCACCTATAGCCAGGACAATGCAGGGGGTCGGACGGAGAAAGTGCTTTCACAATTTGTTCCCTCCCGCTTTTACTCTCCGTCTTCTTTTATTAGTATCGAGTCATTTTTTCCGTATATTTAGGAACAAAAAAAAAATCCATCGCAGAAAAAGTTTTTGTAGCTATAGTGCCATTAAAATGTCCCGGTATTTTCTTGGTATTGGTGTGTTAAGGATTTCCTCCAAAATGAGGGGACATTCCTTTATTATTTTATTCTTTATTCTTCCCATGTAGAAAGAGACATTTGGGCGGGCTTTTTTTAATATTTGCTTTCTCCCTACTTTCTCTTGCGGGAATTGACCGTGGGAATATTTTTTGGGGGAAAGACGGCAGAAATCAAATATAAGTTTCCAATGTATATTGAAAGGCGGGAAAATCCTGGATTTTTATTGGTTGAACATATTTGAATTTTGGTATGCATAATTTCATATTTTGCTTCATTATGTATATGTATGCGTATGCATGTAGGCAATATATACGAAGAATATTTCGGAAAAAAAAAGCGGAAATGTTTGAATAAACCACATACATTGGTTTTGGTGAAAGAATTGCTTAGTAAAAAATTGCGGGAATTTTAAAGGCAAATTAGTGATTTTTGCATAAACAATAAACAGCTGGAAGACGTTTCTCTCAAAAATGGAAAAGTCATGGGAATTCATGAGCCTTTGTGTTACAAGCCGCCTTTCACTTTTTATACAATGCGAGGAACCTTTGAATTACATCACCAAAAGATTTTCCAAGCTCCCCGGGAGACCGAAATGTGTGAGAAAATAGAACGAAATACATATACATTTGGAGTGTAATATAAAAGGGAATGCGAATCGGTGAAATTATGCGGGAGACCAAAACTTTTTGAGGAAACAGATGAAAAAGCGGGGCGGGAGAATTTGAATTTCGTAAATTTCAAAGCTTGCTAGGGAAAACGGAATGCAGAACTAATAAAAACGTGAAAGATAAAGTTTAATATAAACAATACATAGTAAGCCTTAGTTACAGCGACGGTAAACGTAAACACATGGCTATCAAAACCTCACTAAATACAGAGAGAAAGCCAGTATATGTACATATAAGTATATTTCAAAAGAAACATATAGTAAATATGCATCCATTCTTCAAAAAGAGAGAGAAAAAGTTAATTCATGTTTAGCCAATTCTTTTTAATGCGAATCCAAAATGAAAAAAAAAGCGTAACTCAAAAAGGACAGAAGGTTCGTTTACAGAAAGAAAGTTTTAGACAAAAAAGTGAATGGCAAGAGAAAGTAAATATTAATATAGAAGGATAAATTAAATTTAGCCAAGGTGAAAGTAAAACAAAGAAACAAAAATTTAATTCAGCGAAAGAGAATAAATACACAGAAAGACAAACTAAATCTATAACAGTAAAAATAAATCCAGTGGAACTGCCACAATAATTAAAACAATTAAAAATAAATCGAAAAATTGAGACGATGAAACGAAACATGAGAAAATTATTCGAAAAAGAAAATTATTTTTAAAAAATGTATTTTTAAAAAGGAAATTATTTAAAAAAATGTATTTTAAAAAAAGAAATTATTAAAAAACAATTATTTTAAAAAAGTAAATTATTAAAGACAATTATTTGAAAAAAGTAAATTATTAAAGACAATTATTTGAAAAAAGTAAATTATTAAAAAGAAAAGAAAATTATTCGAAAAAAGATAATTAAATATTTGAAATAAAATTAAAAAACGAATAATTAAACATAAAGAAACACAAAGCATATCAAGCTATAGCTACGGAAAAATCTGATGATGTAAAGAAAGTACAATTAAATACGAAGAAAATAGATCAAAAGAAAGAAATCGTTAGTGTATACAGAAATAGAAAATGAAACTAAACAAAGGAAATCTAACACAAGAGAAAGTAGGACGAATGACAAAAAAAACAATACTGCGCAGCCGAGGAAAAATGAAACTGTAGAAATAAATCGTTAATTAAAAGCAAAACTCACAAACTCTGTATGTGAAAAGTCATGACATCCGGTGAAAGTAATCAGAAATCAGAAAATATAATGGAAATCATGAAGATGAAAGCAAAGCAGTAGAATGTGAAAACAAAAAATTAATCGCGAAAAATGCGTAAGCAGAGAGAGAAAATGAGGAAACGTCCAGATGGAAATACGAAGAAGATCAAAGTAGTATCAAGACAGAAAATGTGAAAGATCCACCCCAGAAAATTTTCCCTTGCATCAGTCCCTAAAAAAAAGAAAACTTTGGAACTGAGCACGGAGAAAGCTGGCGAGAAATGGATAGGGGCACAATTGTATTGAAATGGAGTGTCCTGCAATTTCCAAGGCAATACGACAAGCCTGGCAATTTCTTTGATGGGGATTCAATGCATGAGAATGAAGGAATGAATGAATACCAAGAAGAATTTCAAAGGCTGGACTTTGCTGGAGAAAGAAAAAAAGTTTTCCCTCTCCCATACTTTCTTGTTGCATTAAATAAAAAAAAGTGCTGACTGGATGAAAGAGAAAGTAAAAGAGAAAACCATGGAAAAATGGAGAGAGCCAAAGAAAAATGGAGACGGAGCCAAAGAGAAATGGGAGAGAGGAAGAGAGGAGAAAAAAAACTATTTGTTGGCTATAAAAGGTTTAAAAAAAATCAGCCTCCATTTGTACAAGGGCGCATGTGATAATGTCCTTTCCCCCACACTTCCCCACTTTCCCTATGCGCATAATGAGCTTCCATAAAGGGAAAATTTCTTACTCGTCCCTTTTCCAAGGGAAATTGTATGTGCAAAAAAAAATATTTTTTTCCCATGATGATGGCATTTTTGCTGAAGATAAAAAAAAAGTATAGAAGCTGACGTGCATAAAAAAAGAGGGCGGGAGGTGTAGTTTTTGTGGTGATAATGCGGGTGAAAATGGTTCCCATTACCACTTGATCGGCTTTCCCCACCAGTATCTTTTGGGGGCGGAGGAGCCCCTGGTTAAGTGTGTGGTTGTTGGTTAATGTCGGAAAAAAGTACTGGGGCAGGGAATATAGTCAAAGGGTACTTTGGAGCCCGTTAAAATGACGGGGGAAATTCCCGTTTTTGAGACAATTTAAATACACACGGAGTAGACTGTATGCCATGGAGCAGGAAGAAATGCAAGTCATACGAATGTGTACAGGGAAAACCGACATAGTTCGGGAAACCGAAAAAACGTTGATGAATAAATTAAAAGGAAGAAAGTATAAATGATTATAGGAAAGGGAAATTAGAGGGAAAATAAAAGAGATGCTGGAGGAGAAATTTTAATAGTGAAGAAAATGGAGTAAAAGGGTAAGCAATAAAGTGAAATGAGTTCACAACAATGGGGATGTAGATACACAACGACGTTTGTATCAAGAATAACGGAGGAAAACACAAAAATGTGTCCTAAACCAAAAGAAAACACAAAAGACATGAAGGAAGACGGGAGAAAGTTACAGGGAAGAAATTAAAGAAAATGATAGAAGCTACAATAAAATATAGCAACATTAGAAACAAACGAGACTCGACATGATTTGGAGACCACGGAAACAAGGAAGTGACCAGATTTTTTAAAAAAATTGTCTAAATAAAAAACGTGGATAAGGAAAATGAATAATTGAGATTTTCCAAATACAACAGAAGGTGATCAAAGGCTAATAAAACGATAATCAAAGCAAAAAAGAAGATTATTTAAATAAAAAATTGAGATACCTAATTAAAACAAGAAGATAACCGAAGTAAAAGAACGGGATGATAAAAATAAATACATACATATATAATCGAAATAAAAAACGAGATAATGAAAGCCAACAAAGAGGATAATCGAAATAAAAAAGACAATCAAAAGAAACGAAGATAATCAAAATTAAAAGCAAGATGACTAAAAGGAAAACAGAATACAATCGAAATCAGAAAAAGATAATTAAAAGAAGATATGTAATCGAAATAAAAAAGGAGATGATCAAATAGTAGATAACCAAAATCAAAAACGGGATGATCAACACAAAAGTGAAGATAACCGAAATAAAAAATTGGATTTTCAAAATACAAAAAAATAATCGAAATAAAACAAAGAAGATAATCAAAATCAAAAACGGAGAAAAAAAACAAGATAATATGTAAATCAAAGAAGGAGACCATAAAAAAATAATCAAAATCAGAAATGGAGAAAATAAAAAACAAGATAGGTATGTAAATCAAAGAAGGAGACAATTTAAAGAATACAATCAAAATCAGAAAAGGAGATTATAAAAAAGATGACGAAAATCAGAGGATTTGATCCGAATAGATAAATACGATAATCAAAATACGGTGGAGAAAATACTACAAAAAATCATATAAAAACAGAACAAGTTAGCAGCAACAGAAATACGAACACGAAAAAAAGACAGAAATGCGAAAAATGTATCAAGACAGCAATAACAGAAAGAAAAGGCGAAATAGACAAATACAAGAAATAAAAAGAGAAAGACAGAAAAATGAAACGAAAAAATGGGAAAAATCAGAAATACTCAGAGGAAAATGAAACACCCAAAACTAGCAAAAGGAACTGCTCGGAAAAAATATGTGAAAGTAGACAAAATTTTAGGGAGAGCAATATTGCAAGGGAAAATGGGAAGTTCGAAGCGGCTTAAAGAGGCTCTTAAGGCGGCAGAAAACGGCCATTTAAACATGCCATTTATTTTATTTTTTTGCATTTCCATTGCACATCAGCTCCATTCTCCTTCTTCTACATCCACCTCCGCCTCCTCCTCACTTCCCTTTCTTTCTCTCATACCCCACCAACAACTCCAACAAGGAGATTATTCACAGGACTCGGCCATGAAGGGTGAAACGTGTGAAGAAAGCACCCATTCCCAAGTATAAATCGTCCATTTCAAAAGTCTTGCAAACAAACCCGGAGGAAAAATGGGATTTTAACAAAATAGAATCCGGACAAAGTACCAAAAGTACACCATATGCTTACTACAGCCATAAACAAATGCAGAAGGAGTTAAAAAAGGGGGAGAAAGTCCTATTTTATATAATACACTTTTATGTTCCCCCTGAAAAAAAGTTTGGAGGGAAAGTTTAAAGAACATTTCCAACAAAGTTCGTTATTTTTATGAGGGAATGTTTGTGAAAGAAAATCTGAGTTGGATTTATACAAGAGAAAACGTGGGGAAAGTCTTTTTTTATGTCTTTTTTTTAGGAAATGCGAAGGTGAGAAAAGGAGGAGAAATGGAGGTGTGTCGGCAATGCCTTTGAATGGATGATTTGCGAGGAGCTGGAGAAAAATGTTTTTTTTGGGACTTTCTCTTTTTTTCTGCACAGATTGAGTTGAAAATAAGAAGGACTGAGCTTCCTCGTGTGTGCGAGGAGAAAGTTTTTTTTATGATTATTCTTATGACAAGTGTACAGACACTTTCACTTCCATTCCCCATTTTTCCTTTTCCACCTCATCCTCCTCCTCCGACGGGCTTTATGGGTGAAAGTCCATAATCGGAGCAAAGCGTCATTTCCCTTGAAAAAAAACTTTCCCCTCCAAAAGAAAGAAATAGAAAAAAAGAAAGAAGAAGAAAAAAGATTCTTTTAAATTTTCTTTTCTTTCCCTCTTGTGCATACTTGACAATCGAGGGGAATCTGTCACAGATTCTGTAAGTATCTTGAGGATGGACGCCAAACTGGGATAAGTCCATATTACTAGAAAATTAATTGTGTGAATAAAGCCAATTTAAGTGGCCAAGATCATTTATCGGCCATTAAAATATAATATGTGTTGTAGCCAAGGGAAATATTTAGAAGCACAAAATAAACTTGATGGAGCTACAGAGAGATCGTGGTGGAGAAATTGCAAAAAAAAATAACGAGATACGGACAAAGAGCGTCGAAGCGATATATGTACATATCTACATTGTTATATGAAGAGGAACGAAAAGGCGAGAAAAATTACGAGATACTGAGATAAACGAGGTAAAGCACGTGCATCAAATACAAGCCAGGAGATAAAAATTGCTGGAGAGTTTGAGAAAAAGTATATTAGAAAAATGAAATAGATGGAGACGGAAAGCAGAAATGGTGAGACAGATACAGAGAAAGCGGGAGAAAAATAGAGAGCATGGAGGCCAGAGAGAAAAAAAACAGATACAGGGCGAAACAAAAATTGAGAGAAAGCGAGAAAGATAGGCAGAGAGAGAATTGTAAGCGAAAAAAGGCGAGGTGCATGAGAAGAAAGAGAGGCAAATTAAGACAGAAACATCCAGGCAGAGAAATGGAGAAAACTGAAGCGAGAGAGAGAGAGAGAGAAACAAAAACATCGAGAAAAAAGTAGAAAGAACGGCAGCTATTAAAAAGGGCGAGAACAATGGAAGATAACGAGAGAGAGAGAGCAAAACGGACGAGACAAAAAGAAAATACAGGAAGAGGGAGTTATCGAGAACAAAAAATAGATAGAGATAGCGAGAGAAAAAATTGAGAGAGAAAGCGAGAGAAAAAATTGAGTGAGAAAGCGAGAGAAAAAATTGAGAGAGAGAGCGGGAGAAAATATAAAGAGACAAAGCTGGGTAAAAGGAAGAGAAAAACGAGACAGCAAGAGAATAAAAATGATAAAAATTGCGAGAAAGGTATTTAGAAAGTCGGAGAGACAGAAAATGATACAAAAAGGAGGGAAAGATAAGATACTGAGAAAAAGGCGAAAAAAATATACGGACAGGGAGAAACAGGCGGCAATTATGGAAGAGAGAGAGATTGAAGCAGTCGAATCGAGAAAAAATTAAAGAGAGAGAAATCCAAAGAAACAACTGGAGAAACAGGATGAGAGAAAAAATAGAAATAGAACGAAAAAGCAAAGAAAAAAAGAGAGCGAGAGAAAACAGGCGATAATAATGGACAAGAGAGAACGAAGCAGTCGAGCCGACAAAAAAACAGAGAAAGCGAGAAACAAAATAGTGACACAAAAGCCCACAGAAAAAATTAGAGAGGAACCGTGATAAAAATGGAAGATAGAGCAAACCAAAGGGAGCGAAAAAAGAAAAGAGCGAGACAGATAACGAACGACACATGGAAGAGAGAATTAAAGGCAACATGGGGGAAATGTGGCAATTATACTCTTTATTTTCGGCAATTATTTCCCCTGTTTTACAAAATTCTCCCGAATGAACTTGTGCTGGTTTGAGCCCATACTGTAATCATACGCCAGAGAGGAAGGAGAGAAAGTAGGGAAAGAGCGGTGGTTGAGAAATCCGGGGAAGGATGTCACTTGAAAAGCATGTCATACACTCAAATTTCTTCCAAGTGAACATCTCCAAAAAAGTTTTCCCCCACACTTTCTCCCCCTCCGCCTTCCTCCTATTACCTTTCCCCATACAAATTCCTTTTTTTTTTAACTCCAAAAAATCCCTGCTTATACGAAACATATCATTGGAGATTCTCTTGAATGACCTTTTTTCCCCAACAGAAGACCCACAAGAAATTACAGAGGAACTTTCACCCATGGGGCTAAAGAGAAAATTGCAGGGATTTGGAAAAACGTGTCAATTCAATTTCTTCCCGGAATATTTAAATGGGGAAAACTCTCTGGGGAAAAATCATTGACAAAAATCCCTTGCGGCTTTCCAGCAGGGAAATAAAGGGTGGGAGAAAAAGGAAGGAAGCGTTTAACAAATTTCTCCCAGAAACTTTTTGGGAGGAAGCTATGGGGGAAAGCATGAACGTTTGGGAGAAATCCCTACTTTCTCCTGCCTTTTACTTTCTCGCCTGAACAACTTGTGTGAGTATCCTTTTTTTTGGCAGAGATGCGAAGGATAGCAACTTAATTAAATTACTCTCTCTCTCTCGCTCATCACCAACAGACGAGAGTGAAAGTCACGGAGAACTGTGAGGACTGAGAATGACAGAAACAGAGCAAAGAGAGTAACCTCAGAGGAAAGAAAATGAAGCACGAGCGGAACCAATTGGAGATAATAGAAGATATGTTTTGGAGAAATAGAAATTTCGCAGACAGAAGAAATTAATATATCTCTACGGAAACGTCAAAAACAAATTGATATTGATTATTCAACACACAAAAGTAGTAATTAATGTTCGAAATAAATCTGCCTGGAAACAAGCCGGACGAAGGCAAAAATGAGGCAGCGAAAGAGCGAGATAAAAATGGGGAAAATAGAGACATGAACAACGGAGAATATTTGCAAACAAGTGTAGAGATAAGAGTGATAACAGTGCAACAAAGATACAGATATACGTTATAGAGACAAATAATGCGGGAGTCGGAAAATAAAGCCGAAATAAAAAGAAAACCTACATGATAAGACACGTAAATATAAGACACAGAGGGATAAATATGATAACGACGTCACGAGATGGATGGATAAGATTAATATAAAAACAGATACAAAGATGGTCTGATAATAAAAAGATAAAAAGACAAGATGCGGATAAAACGGTAAGTAAATACACGGGCTGGTATAAAGTTAAACACAGACAAAGATATAAGCAGGAAATAACTTAATCATAGACAAAGGCATAGACAGATAATAAGATAAGCGAGGATGAAGAGATGGTAAGCATGAAAGAAGACAAACATAGATAAAGGCATTGGCAGATAATGAGATAAATACAGATAAAGAGATAAGCAGCAAAGAAGATAAACATAAGATTAAGGCATTGACAGATAATAAGATAAACACAAACAAAGAGATAATCAGAAAAGAAGATACGGGTATGCAGATAAAAACATGCAGATAATGCAGATAAAAACTAGCAGGAAAGAAGATAAACAAAGATCAGAGGTAGATGCGAAAGAAGATAAATCAATGTCAGAAATAAACGCGAAAGAATATAAATACACATAAAAGATGAACAGCAAAGAAGATAAATACAGTTGAGAGATAAACATGAAAGAACATTAAACCGAGAAGAAATAAACATGAAAGGACATAAATACAGATAAGAGATAAGCATGAAAGAACATAAATACAGATAAGAGATAAACATAAAAGACATAAATACAGATTAGAGATAAACATGAAAGAACATAAATACAGATAAGAGATAAACATGAAAGAACATAAATACAGATAAGAGATAAACATGAAAGAACATAAATACAGATAAGATATCAACAGGACAGATAAATATAGATACAAGTTAAATAGGATAGACAATTACAGATAAGAGGTAGCCTGATTTAGCAGAAATAGACAAAGAAAAATACAAGGAGCCGAGTAAAACTAAAGGGATACGGATATCGTGTAGCTATAGCATAGCAAGAGAAAGAGATATCGGGAGATAAATCGTGAAAGAGTGTGTAGGATATAGATAAATTGAGAGGCGAAGGGAGATAAGAGAGTAGAGGAAGATATTGAAATGACGAGAAAGAAAGGGATACACCAAGAGATCAGAGTAGAAAAAGTCCTACCAAGACCCGTGTGGCATGAAGGTTGAACAAGAGATCCAATTTTATATGATAGTTCTAACAAGATAAAGATATACATATAAAAATATATACGTACATATATACAAGAGCTGGAAGACAAGATAAAAATCTGGAAGCGGAAGTGGAGAAAAAAAAAAGCTGTCATGTCTCTCCTCCCTTTTGCTCCGTGTAACTTTCGCTCCAATTAAATTGGCTCCGTCCTTTCCTCGCCAATTTCCTTCTTGCTTCCCCTCCGCCGCCTCAAATGGCATGGGTAGGGCTTCCTCCTCGTCTTCTTCATTATCATCATCATTATCCCCCTCTTTCCCCTCCCCCTCACATGGAAGACTATATGGGGCAATGGAGGGGAATGAGAGGGAGATGATGGGAAGGAGATCAGGAATTAGCGCAACTTTTTAACAGCTTCTTCATCTTTCCCTGCCTCTCCGCCTCCTCCGTTTACTCCTAATATTTAATTAAGAATTTGCTTAGCCTTCCTTCCATCCCAGAGTCCTCATCCTCCTTTCATTACATCCTCCTCCTCCTCCTCCCCAGAAATCTCTACTTTCCCCTCAAATAGAGGAATTACTCACACCCGAAGGATGTCCCGCCTCTCCCCGGAGAATCTATCTTTGGAGCGGCGTCTTCTCATCCTTTTTCAAGTCTATATGAGGAATGGAATTGGAAAGATTTTCTCCGGCAAAGTTACTGGAGAGGACCCACATTATTCAGTGTCTTGCTTTCTCTGGCAGAGAAAGTGGAGTCTCTCTATAAGAGGCCTCTCTAAGATTTTCCTTATAACAAAAATTAGTCCTTCCCTCGCATCATTTATACATACATTATGAACTTGTTCTATACAACAATATATCTATAACAACATTTCCCTGTAACAATACAGTGGAGTCTCTCTATAACAAGTCTCTTTATACCAACAATTCTCGGTAACAACATTATTTTACCGGCCCTCGTATATGTAAGGTGCATATTAAATGTTCCATATAACAACTTTTCCCTGTAACTATGTTTTTCGGCCTTCCCTTCAGAGTTGTTATATAGAGAGCCCACTGTATATTTTTCCCGGCCTTCACAATATAATACACGTGTTAGAAGTTCCCTTTAACAATATTCGTTGTTGGCAAATTGGTGAAACTAAATACTGCGCTGGAGGCAAATCATCAAGTTTCAAATAATAATTCTGTAATTTGCATTAAAGCACATGCAAATACCAATTTAAAATGGAATTTTTGTACTTTAATATCATCTTGCCTCAAAATTATAATTATGTACAGTGGAGCCTTTATATAACAACTCTGAAGGGAACGGCGAAAAATAGTGTTACATGGAAAGGTTGTTATGTAGAACATTAATTGTGCACCTTACATGTACGAATCGCTGCAAAAATAATGTTGTTATAGAGAAATGTTGTTATAAAGAGACTTGTTACAGTGGAGTCTCTATATAAATATTCTGAAGGGAAGGGCGAAAAGTATTTTTACCGAGAAAAGTTGTTATATAGAACATAAAGTATGTAGCTTATATGTACGAAGGGCGGAAAAAATAAAGTTTTTATATAGAAAAGTTGTTATAAAGAAACTTGTTATAAAAATGAGACTCCACTGTATTCATATTCTGTGTAAGAACATGTCTCTATAGCATTATTCGACATTCACTTGAATGTTGTTATAGGGAAATTCCACTGTAATACAGCGGAGTCTCTCTATAACAGCAATCAAGGGAAGGGGAGAAAATATTGTTACAGGGAAATGTTGTTATATCGAACACTGAATATGTACTTTACATATACGAAGAGCGGATAAAATAATACTGTTATAGAGAAATGTTGCTATAAAGATACTTGTTATAGAGAGACTCTACTGTAACAGGAAATAGAAATGCAGAAGGGATCTATCAGGAAATCTATCGGGAAAACGGAAAGAATTATCCTTCGGAAATTTAAGCATAAATCGGATCCTGGAGATATCCGGAAGGGAAGGAAAATTTTTTATTTTGGACCAGAGAAAGAGAAAAAAATAGAAAAAAAACAAAGTGAGAATTTAGAGGGGGAAGGAGACCTTTGAATGTGAAAGAGCATTTAATGTGAATGGCGCGAGTGATTTGCTATCCCCGTCCCATTCAGTTTGGCATATAGAAGTTTTGTCAATAAATAATTTCAATATCTCTTCCACCCCCAACAAAAAAGTTCCCAAGAGGGAAAGCATATTTCCTTCTACATTTTTTTTTGTTTAAAAAATCCCCCTATTTTTTTAACCTGCTCCTAATCACCTCCAAAGGAACATGTGCTCTTTCACGGCAATTTAAACTCAACTTCCATCCGACCCTTGCATTTTTATGGTTTCTTCCCGCATTCTTTATTATAGAGCTTCTTACCAGTACTTTATTTGCATTTTGAACTTGAATTTGCAATTCCCCTTTTTTTTGAACAAAATTTGAACTCGGTTCAAATTCCAATTTTAAATAATGAGTATTTTTAGGTTGGTTTAATCAAGCCCCAAATTATTATCGTAATTTAATGGGAATTCCAGTAATAAATCAAAACTGAATTTTTAATTAAAATTTGGGGGTAGAATTAGGACTTAAATTTTCAAATTTGCTTATTTGTTTCAATTTTGATTTTAATTGTGATTAGCAATCAAGTTTTTTCTAGATAAGATGACAAATGACAAAGGATATTTTATGCTAAAAAATCAAAAGAGTAGATTTATGGATTAGAACATAATTTGGAAGCAAGGAAAGAATTCACAATTAAAATTTGTTTTTCAATTTATTTTAAAATATAAAATTTAAGTTTAAAATATACAAAAAACTTGTTTGTAATTGAACTTGATTTTGGACGGAAATAAACATCAGAATTCCGAATTTTTTGCACTGTATCTAAACGAGTATTAATATAATTTAAGAGGTTCAATATTAATATAATTCAAGAGCTTCAATATTAATACACTAATTAATAAATTTTGAGTATCTTTAAATATAAAATTGTCAAGTATGAGTTTCTACCTACAAATTTTCGATCTTGAAACTGAACTTGAACCGAGAAGGAACTCTAATCCGTATTTTTATATTCCCTGAGCCCATCCATTCCCATTTCTCCCGTGCTATTTCAAAGTAATTACCGACCCTGGCATGTTCTTGCTCTGGTCATAAATTCTTTTTTTCTAAATCACAAAAAAATTATGGTCTGAAGAGAATTTTCTTTTCCAAGGAATACACATCCCTTTTTGCACTCAGGAGAAATATTAATGGAGATAGTCGACTCTCGCTATAACAGCATCCTATAAAGCATCTTTCGCTTGTTATAGCGAAAAACTGTTATAGATAACAGACATTTCTATGTTAACAAATGGAGAAAGTTTTTGAGAAGAGCATTTTTTGCTACTGTTGTAACTTGAGTACTGTTATACATAGGACTGTTGTAGAGAGAGTCGACTGTATTTCCCCCTTCATATCCTTGATATAAGAGCACACTGGAGGAAGAATGTATTTGATTTGATACAATTTATTTCCTGTACAAATGAAAAAATCTCGCTCCTTGGACGGACAGAGATGGCCAGAAGGACTGGTGATAATAATCACCGTCATTTATTTGTACAGCTTCAAATTGTGGCGCAGTCATGTAGTGGCGAAGGAAATGAATGAAGCAATCATTTTTGTGCTATTTCCTGCTGGGATGTCATATTTATATAAAAAATTGTGGCTTTCTCCAGGGCTCCAGGCGAACATTGTTGAGGTGGAAATTCTTGGGAAGGTCTTTTTCCTAGGTGTTAACGTGATTTATTGCTCGTGTTAGGACGTCACAAGCAGGACGAAAAAATGGTGGAAAATTGGAGGAAAATTGGGGAGCAACAAAATGGGATAATAGACTAAAAAGGGGAATGTCTGTGGACAGACAGAGACAGACATCTTAAAGTCGGACAGAGAGCATTCAGGGAGGGGAATGGACAAGCGAATGAGAGAATTTAATATCAGAAAGCAGGAGAATAAAATTAAAATAAAAAATTTATAAAAAAGAGACAACTTAACTTGAGACATTATTAAAATGGCAAGGCAAAATACGGAGAAATCTGACAGGAATCGGACACAAGAGGAAAGGACAGGCCAGGAAAATGATTCAAAACAGGACATTTAAAAACCTCCATCATCGTGTCATATCCAAAGCAAAGTGCATGTATCGCGAGCCGAATTGAGTCAGCAGAATAGAATGACGAGCCACACATATTTCCTTGGTAAATACATGACCACAGTATGGAGCGTCAATGGCAAGGGTGAAGTGAAGGGATTAATTTGAGAAGTGGTAATGTGTGTGAGTGCTATCACTCCACGGGGCTTTTCACAGAAAATCATCGAGGAAACGACGGATGAGAGAGCGGAAGAGGTGAAGAGAAAGGGAAATAAACCAGAAAAAGCGAGAGAAATTTAGGAAAGAGAGAACGTGAAATACAACGGAGAATGAGAAACAAACGAAAGAAAAACAAATAAAAAAGAGAAAGAGTAATAGGGCGGAGAAACAGAAATAATGGAGAAAGAACGAGAAATGAAAAAGTAGAAATAGAAGCGAGAAAGACAAAAAAGAGAAATAGAAGAGAGAAAGATAAAAAAGATAGAGAAATAAAAGAGAGAGAAAGAGAAATAAAACAGAGATAAAGAGAAATAAAAGAGAGAGAAAGAGAAATAAAAGAGAGAGAAAGAGAAATAAAAGAGAGAGAAAGAGAAATAAAA
>JAQGBT010003037.1:0-21236 GCA_034698585.1 Disparrhopalites patrizii | reverse complement strand
TGGATTTTCACGAAAAGCGCCATGTTGGATTTTCACGAAAAGCGCCATGTTGGATTTTCACGAAAAGCGCCATGTTGGATTTTCACGAAAAGCGCCATGTTGTATTTCCCAAAGAGCGCCATATTTGGGCCAAACAAGTGCCCCATACTTGATTTAAAAAAGAGCGGCTTATCGTATATTTATGGAAAAGCGCCATGTCTGATATTAAAAAGCGTGTCTTAATTGATTTCCACAGGAGCGCCATATTGAATTTCTGAAAGAGCGCCATATTGGATTTCCGAAAGAACGCCATATTGGATTTCCACAAGGGCGCCATATTTGTTCTCCGAAAGAGCGCCATATTGAATTACGAAAAGAATGGCTTATTTGGATTTGAAAAGAGTGGCATATTTTATTTCCGGAAGAGCGCTATCGTTGAATTAGTTTTTGCACAAGTTCCTTTTACTGCATTCATTTATTTTATGAACAATTTTAGATTATTAACAGTGCTTTGTCATATAATTTATGAAGGAGAAGCATTTAAATATGGACGCTTGTATGTAATTACAACTCAAAAATCGATTAAAAGGAAAAGGATAAATAAAAACAAAAGTTTAAACCTTCAGAATTTGCGGACTGGAAATTTAAAAAAAATCTCCTGGATTCCCCAGTTCATTCAACCATTTTTGGTGCTATATAAAAAAGGGAAATTAGTAACCAATCCTTTTAGGATTACTCATTTGTACAAAACATAATACGTAATGACCCATCCAAATCCAATGCACAAGGAAATTACGGTTGTCAATCAGAAAAAAAAATATTTCCTGCAAACCCACAGTTGTGACCATATGTTGCGACCGTAAGTGCGGGAAATTTGAAAATTCCACGATTGTACAAATGACCCAAAGGAAAATAAAAAATTTCGGCGTTTTAATATTCGGCTGTATTTTTGTACGAAAAAAGGCACGTGTACAGCGTGAGTCGCGGAAGAGTTGGTTGAAGACAAAAATAATTTTCGAAAATAAAATTTATAATCATTAATAATTTTGGTTTTTGTGGTTTATCTTTAATTGTGTTTCAACTCTCTTGATACACCTTTCGGAATATTTCCTCCGATAAAACATTCTTGTGGTGTAAAAAAAATAGCTGGGGACATTTTGAAATACGTTTTGTATTAGTGAAATATTTTTGGAGCAAGCCTGGTTAATATTTTTGATCAATCTCCCGTAGTATCATTTGGTCTTCCCTGAAATTTTTTTTAGCAATAGAAAACAGATAATATTGTAATTAACAAAGTTTAAAGGTGAAGGAACATGGAGGCGAACGGGAATAATGTAGAAGTTTTGTCCAAGCTGAAAGGGTTCAATAAGTCGGATCTGTTGAATCCTAAATTACCGTTGATCAATCAGGAAACGGGGAAACGTCAGGATGGACGGGATGCGAATGACCTGAGGCCTATTTGTAAGTCTGATATTATTCTGGTGTTTTTGGATTCGGTCCTGTGGAAATGATTGTGTTTTGAACGCAGAAGCAGATGGAAAAGATTTTTGGATCTTCTATATGGTTTGTGAAGGGTCTGGATCGGGATAAAGACATTTACGATGTCCTTATTATGTTCCTTTTGTTTGTTTCAGTGAGATAGAGCAAATATTATTTATAGTTGATTGGCTCACATTCACCTAAATTTATGCTCTTAATATTTCAGTTGTCCAGATGGGTATCAAAGAAGAATGCAGGGGATCGTCGTATGTGGAATACGGAAGGACAAAAGTTATTTGCGTTGTTCAGGGGCCCAAAGATTTGGCGAAAAAAATTGATTTCAGGTTTGCTCCAATATTCATTTGTTTTTCGTTTATGCCTTACCACTGGATTACACTTTTCGGATAGTTTGGAAATTTGGATTCACCGGTGAAGGGTTTTTAATTTTTGCTATTGTTGAATCACTTACAGCCCAACAGGTCTAATATCTGTGGAAATGCAGTCTATTGGAGGCAAAGTTCCGGAGAGACACATCACGTTAATCAAGGATGCCTTAGAAGCCATCGTTATTTTAGTATGTTTACCTGGGCATAATCACAAACGAAAATTAAGTGGCTGATGGATTCTTTGTAAATGTTGCTGTAGTATGCATGTTAAAACTGAATGGATTGAATTTGTTTTAGGACAAATTTCCTAAAGCCATCCTGGAAGTCAATTTAACTATTTTGGAAGATAGCGGTTCAACATTAGCTGCTTGTATTACTGCAGCTGGCCTAGCGTTGGTCGATGGTGGGATTCCAGTTTTTGATGTCATGATAGGAAGTACTTTGGTACGTTCAAGTGTTTTTATTCACTAACTTCTGCATACGCACATATTTAGTTGTGAAAGAAATCCGAAATGATATTGTTTTATTTACGTTGTGATTATGTGTTTTTTAGCTTTTTGACGGGAAACGCTGCTTTCTTGATCCCACACGAAAGGAAATGGAGGCTTTGGATTTTACCACTCAGGAAGTAAACGATGTAGGAGGCGGAATCATTACCTTAGGTTGCATGCCTACCAGGGACCAAACTTGTTTACTTATTTTTGAAGGGAAAACTTCTACGGATGTAGTGATCGATTCTACGGAGACACTTACTAAAGCTTGCTTAAAATTGTATGCAGTAATCAGAGACCAGATTGTTATTAAGATTCCGGAAGACAATAATGATAACGAGGAGGCAATGCAAGAGCAGTAACATACAATTATAATATCCATTTGTTTTAATGGAATCGAATATTTTCAATTTCGTCACCAACTTCAAACTGTTTGAGCTGCCTTTAATGGAAACTTAATTTTTACTTACGAAGTGTAATAAAACTTTCCTATTCTCTTAAATACGTATTCATTTCAGTATGTTAACATTCGTTCATAATCATTTCATTGTTCATTTCTTGTTGATAGTATACGTCTGTAATATAGAATACTTCTTTAGTATTAATTTTTGTGTTCTTTCAACGTTACATAAAATCATGATACTAGCAATTAAGTGGCATTAGACATCTTAAATCTTAATAAAAATAAACAAAAGCGTAGATAAAACATTTGATATAGGTATACATACAGATTTACAAACACATATTTTTAGTATACCTATTCGATATTTGTGGTAAGAATTTATTTAACTCAATTCACCTACCTTCAGGATAAAATAGGATACAGGATAATAGAAGCACATTACATTAATATGTTATTCTTCCCCTCTTTGTCACGTTCACCAATGCAAATACTGAAAAGAAAATGGTATAAATTAGATTGAAGGAATGAAAAGCAATTAGAAAATAAAAGAAAGGAAAGCTGTAAAAATAATAATTACGGAAAAGTGAGAGAATCAATTTATTCAAACTGCGTTTGTTGCCAAGAAAATGTACAGGTAACGTGGAAAAGATAAAATTCCGATTATTAATAGGCCAACAGGCTTATTGAGCAATAGATTAATAGATGTTCTGCGGTTATAGAAAATGTATCTCCCTTGGAAAAACTCGGTATGTATACATGTCATATACATACTATTTTTGGGGTCATTTTGTGACCCAAAATGCAGAATTTGGCTAGGAGCGCAATATCTATTTTTAGACGCGAGAAAATGACTTTTTTGGAGAACAATCGACTGAAGACTAGTGCCTGCCTATATTATTATTCATAAATTAATAATGGCCGGCAAATTAATTAAATTGTAAAATCAAAAAAAAAATTAAGTTTTTCAGTAGCCATTCAAGTATTAGCCCATCCTTCTTCATTTTTCTTTTTTTTTTCGGCTTTGCGGAATTATTCAACCAGACTTTCATGATTACTGATTACCCTACACATAATATTAAGTCTGTAATTACTTACAATAATATTTTTTCCGTAATTAGACATGTTTACCACTTACCACAATTGAAGATTGGGTTGGTCACAATTACCTGCAAATGGACACATTTGTGAACTGTGTCTAGTTGTCTAGTATGTTTAAAAAAAACCCGTAACATGAAATCAGCGAGGAGAAATTTAATAAATATTTTGGTTATAGCTTAAAATGCTACATATTACAATCTCTTCTTCAAAATTTCTTACTAAAACCACAGGCACAAAAAAATGTGAAAAAAAACGTTGCAAAGATGTGTCCAATCCAAAATATTAAGCGTTACCCTACATATTATGTATAAAATGTATTTTTAGGCCCCGGCGGTGTCTTACTTTTCACAGGTTCCCGGGAATCACCAGGGTAACAGCCGAATGCGGGTATTGTATTGTCGATTGTGCCATGCCTGAGCTGTAGCTGTAGAAGGAATCTGCTTTCCACTTTCCCCGTCGCTTTGTTTACAAAATAATGTTTTCTCTCCTTCTGTCTGCTGTAATTCTATGTGATTGTGATTAATATGTCTTGGGAATTTTGTAGGACAATTTTTGCAAAATACTTAGACATTGCACTGATTTACCGACTGGAACCTGGAACTGGAACATACAATTAATTTCAATTCCCAAGAACAAAGACAGATGTTTTTGGAGGAAAAATGAAACGGTAACATTATTAACATTTAAAAAGTTCCAGGTTGACACTGCCAAAAGTGCCAAAGGGGAACAATAAGACTGAGGCTGAGGGACTCCGAGCTAAGTCAGCTAAGTTCATATCATTGTTTCTGACTCTGCAGAAAAATTAGTTATTTTTTGGCAAATTTCGACCCCGACACTGATTTTTTCGCAAAAATTTTGATATCGCTCCCCATATTAATCCCTGGCGTTGTGTCACTTCAAGGGATGCCTTGCTTAAAGAAATTGAAGTGATTAAGAAATCGGTGATTAAGAAATCAGTTTTACTTGGGAATAAGTACAAAAAAGTGCTTTCTCCAGCAACTCCAGTATGAAATTAAGTTGGATTCACATCCGTTATTTCCCACCGGGCCTGGTTCTGGAGTACCGGGAAAAAAGTGGTCGGACTCGGACGAAAGTGATAGATCTCCTGGACCTAGAAATCCATTCCAGCTCTTCGGACGTGGCTGAAGCCATATTTAGGGAAGTGGGTGAAAGTCTCATTGGACGGAAGCAGAAGCGTTTGCTTCAGGAATGTTTAGAAAAAATCAAAGGGAAACTCCTACCCGACTACACCAAGAAATTCCATGTGTACCGGATTCAAAGGACACATGCCATGCCCGTCACAGATGCTTGTATTACGAAAGATGGATCCAAGTATTTTGTTTTTTTTTTTGTCACATTTTTCACATTGTATTCAGTTCATTCCCGAAATTACATTTCTCTTTCCTCATCTATTTCTCTCTTTATTTAAATAACAAGGAAGGGGTTAAGGAGAACCCAAATGATTGTCATATTGTTGTCGTAAACGCTCAAATTTTTTTCGAAGGTGCTTAACTGCGAGCTATGACAGGACGTGTAGGATTTGGAACATGCACACGGGAGTGGAGATGCTGGCTCTGCAGGATCATATTGACATCGTTTGTTGCGTTTCCATTAACCCTTTAAGGTAATCGTCATTCTTGGAAATTAAATGGAGAAATATTTGAATAAATGTTGGATTCGTATAGGTGGTATTGTGGTATATGTAGGTGTATACTTAATATGTTGTTTATCAAAGTATGACATCCGAATCGATATTCGAATTCAAATCAGAAGTATATTAATATTTTTCACTATTTTAATCGGAATTAGTATCCGTATTTTTTAGTATTTTAATCGGAATTAGTGTATCCATATTTTTGCCAGAAAATTATTTTAATGATTTATAATTACAATACTACATTCAAAATTCAAATTCGTATTCAAAGGTTAACATTTGGATTCCGATACTTTATTGCTATTTGAAAATTCCTTCATTACGTTGCTAATTCCGGCCTTTGGACAAGTATGTTTTGCAAAATCAAAGTATCGTAACGATTAACGATGATTTTTTCAATTGGCAGTAATACATACAAGTATTTCGTCCGTAAAAGCATCAATTTTTGCCAAATCAGAGATGCGAAGTCAATTTATTATTTTGTGTATTGATTTTGCATTTCTTTAAAACTACAAGTTTTTCCAGCATTCATTACCAATGAATTTTTAAAAGGACTCGAAAAGTATTTGAATACGTATTCATAATGTCTAAATATTTGAATAAAATTGTACTGGAACTAGAATTTATACTTCAGATATCCGAAATTTTTTATATTCATAATTAGGAAAAACACGTGTTTTAATTCGAATTTTAATTCATATTTTTTCGGATGTCTTTCCTTGTTGTTTATATGAATGGACGCTGGACAAAATTAGCAACCGAGTCCTGACCGGGTCCTTTGATGGAACTGTCCGACTGTGGCAGGTGGATTTGGACAATGACACGGACGAAGGTGGAAACGCAGAGGGTGAATGTCTCCAGGTTTTGCGGGGGGCGGACATGTCAGAAATCCAAACGGCTCAATTTAGTCCGGATTATCTCCTCGCCGCGGCCGGATCCAGTGACTCGACAAGCACCGTTTACGACCTTACTAGTGGTAATCGGACATTCGTATTTTTATTTTTTTTTTGTTAAGACGATAAACATGAAAAAGTATTGAAGAACAGTTTTCATTTTAATTTAATGAAGGCAATTAATATAAAAAATAATTAAATGAATCAAAATGTGGGCGTAGGAGTGGCAATGTATACCTTCGAAGGACACGATGCCGAGGTGTCTTCCGTGGGCTTCGATCAGACCTGCCAAACCCTCCTCACGGGCTCCTACGATGCCTTGGTGGGCCTGTGGGACCTCCGAAGTGGGAACCGAATCACGTATTTTAGAGGTCATGAGGCGGAGGTCGTGACTTGCTCCTTTAATTTCTCCTGTGATAAAATTGCTTCCGGCTCCATGGACTCCACCGTCAGACTCTGGGACATCCGCACTGACAAAAGCTGTCTCTCCGTCTTTATTGGCCATGCTGAAGAGGTAATAGTCGGCCTAGAACTTTTTGCTCCTATTTTGTGCCTTCTCGTTTCATTAGTGTCCAAATAGATTTAGGCAACTCTGGCAATTCCTTCCAATTTTTCTTATTCCCGGGCATCAAAGCTCTTCTTGTGTTTTATTTACCTACCGGAAATAATGACTTACTTTAAGATGCTTTTGAGCATTGAAGGAGGTGGGACTGTCAATATGAAGGTCTTTCTGGATGGTATCAGCACCTAGGATTTTTGGGCTGGTAATTAATGACATAAAAAGTAGAGGGAAAAAATGGTTCTTTTTGCTGACGTAAACGCCTTTCTAAACAGATCTCTCGTTCATGAAGAACACATTTTTACGTAAATGCACAGGCATAATAATGTATATATACATATTACATATGTGCATTTACGCCTTTTCATGTCCCACTATCAGTAGGGGATTAAACATATTTGGACACTTGAGACGACTTGGAGCAAGCAAGATGCCTCTCCGACTCCGGAGATAAGCCAGGGAGTAGAGGGAAAGAGAGAGAAAGCAAAATATGAGACATAGGAAGTGTGTTTTTTTTCTGACTTTTGAGATGCTCGAGCAAGGTCACGGGAAGTATTTTCGGTTTTCTGTCAACGAGCTTGTTTAATCTCAACGTCAACATGGGAAAGAATAGTTTGTCGTGGCAAAGAAGAATAGTGTATAATAAAGAATGTATGCACGTATGTACGCACATATATAGATTATGCGTGACATTGCACCCCCGCCAACTTTTTCCACGACTTTGAACTTGAATTTTTTTTCGGTTGTTTTTTGCCTTTTTTTTTAACGACATACGCAATACTGAAGAAATTTCCTTGAAGGACACCAAGACTTATATGTTCATGCTCAATCAAAGTGACGTTGTCGTTTGTTCATGTGTCACATCACACACATAGATAGAACTATGTATAATATATAGCCAAGCGTTTGAGAAACAATTTTAAAGGAAAGTTGGAATTTTTATGGGGGAAATGAAAGTTTCTGCATAATTGACTTGTAATCACGGATAATTAGTAAATTACTAATGCTAAATGCTAATTACCGTTTTCCTTTGCAAAAGGTGACGGACGTCCAGTTTGACTTCCGGGGAAAGTCCTTGGCATCCTCTTCTAAGAACGGTCAATTGCTGATCTGTGATGTCCCGACGTGTACGACCAAATTCAATATAAATGCTCACAAGGCCGGGATCAATCGGGTACGCTTTAGTCCCAATGGAGGCTTCCTCCTCACTTGTAGTGATGATCAGACGAGCAAATTGTGGCATCCGGAATTGGGAACTTGTTCCCAGGTGTTGGATGGTCATTCGGGGAAAGTGATAACTGGGTGCTTCAGCTATCTGAATGAAAATATTTTGACGGTGGGGAGTGACAATACATGTCGGCTTTGGCGGTGAAAGTTTTCTACGTTGGGATAATCATATGAATACACAAAGAAGTGGAATTATATTTGGTGTAATTTATAATGTGCGATTTTACATTTTACCAAAATGTTTTTACCTCCCAAAAAAATGTCTTCCGGTCCATTACCGAGGGAAATACAAAATATTAAAGACATACACAGGCATTCTGAGTTTATTAGGATATACACATAATATTAAAATGATGCGTACAATTATTACGATTTCGTCAAATCACATTTATCGACATTAAAAGTAATACAATAATAACAATAACCAACATTTAAGTAAGAGGTTTGTTAACCGCATTGTGCACAACTAAAAAAAAATATTTCTCATGTTCTTGTTTCTTCAAGGTTAACAATTTGTATACAAGATTACACATGTCTATACGGTAAGAATGTGGGTTCTCTCTAGTTTCTTGTTTTTTGTTTTAAAGTCAGAGAAATCTTTTTTCATTATACAGCTATCTGCCAAGTATTAAAAAGTTTCACCTTACTTCCTTCAATATTCATGTCCTTTTGTATCTACATCGAAAAAAAGGAATTGAAAATTAGAAGAATAAAAAAGTAAATATGGTATTTACTAACGTTAATATTAAATTGGTTCCACTAATTAGTTTATATCCAGAGATTTCGGGCAGTTCTTTGTTTTTTTCTACTTCAATGATATAATAATTATTAATTATAGTTTAACGCCTTTCCAAAGTCACATTTACACAGCCACACAAATTTCAAACAAACCATGTAATGTACACAGACAGACAGATACACAACTTAATATCAACAACAGAACATACAACAATAATAATTTTTTTTCGTCAACTCAAACAAAAGTGATCAAAGCATGGAGATGGAGAAACTGCTTGTTAGACTAATGTCTACTGTCTTCATTTTCATCATGTATCTAATATACGACATCTAAACATAATTTAAACTAAAAATATAAACAGGAGGACAGTTTACATGCTGTTTAACGTAATAGTCCAACATTTTTACGCAGCTAACAATAATACAGAAATGAGGGATTTTTTCCGTGTGGGCAGTTAAACATGATAATATGTATAATATAGAACCTTCCTTGCCACCTAGTAGGATTTGCTAAAAGTTTTAGCAGCTTGTTGGTATGCATCTTATTACACAAAGTGCAGCTAATGCTTGCCTTTTACCTACTACGTTTGTTACATTTTGATTTGGTACTAGGTTGCTAAAATAATTTAAAGGCTTATTACTTCAGCCAATTTCAAAAGAACCATTTTTGAAACAAAAATTGGAAATACTTCTGCAGTGTGCACTCTTCTTCGTAAGTAGTTACTTAATTTTTGTTCCAATTGCCTGTAATTATATTCCTACTATTTACACATAACTGCATGAATTTTTACAAATAATGCATTAAAATTACAGAATTTAAAAGTTAACCGATACATACAGCATAAAAGGTTCAAAAATAAAATTATCATGTCTTTTTGCGGTAATTAAATCTTTTCTGCTATGAGGAGTTTTGTTTTCCATTCTAGCGCGAGACACGGTGAACATTCGTAAAAGTTGTTTAAAGCAACAAAAGCCATGTATACATTTATATAACAGATATTTTTCCATGAAATTATTCCTATTACTATTAAACTATTAACTATGTATATTGCAGCAGCATAGGGAACTTTAACATTCTACGACCTATTATTCATGTGCCGCAGAGCTTTGCGCTGGCTTGTAATTTAACAGAATCAGTTTTTTGGCTAGCATATAATAATATTAACTGTCATCGCTTGTGACTTTAAAGTCTACACAGTACTACTTTTTTTTAACTTGTATGTAGTATCAATATTTACATGAACAAAAGCATTTTTTCCTCCTAACACGACGGGATGCTCCGAGATGTCAAGCCAAGAAGGTAGTTGCGAGGAGCCCGGCCCATTCGCTTCAAACGAGCTGTAAATACAAAGTTAGCAAAATCACGTTAAATCATTTCCAACTATAACTGTCCACGATGTTCCGATATACTTCACCACTCAGTCATGTTTTAAGCCTAATAATTATAAAATTTACAAGAGTACGGATGCATTATCATTACGGTATTTCATCCACGTACACATAGCTTTCACTAGAAGTTATATACCATTGCTACAAGAAAAAAGGTAAAAAAATATGGACACCCCTTTATATTGCAAAAATCTGTAGTTTAGAAGCAATCTTGTTTGTGTTACACATTCGAATTTTAACGCATGTCATAGTAGTGCAATCATTACACAGTGGACTAAAAGTGTAAGATCTACAAAATAGTAATAATTACATCAGACATCCCATCATACAGTATAATAGTGCTTCAACCCAGATCATACGCAGTGCATCAGCATGTGCGATAAACTTTAATCAAGTAATGTTTTTTTAAAGTCCATCATGCTCCCCAACCAAATTCGCACAGCTCTACTTTTTATATCAAATGTACACGTTTCCATTTGTAAAACTTGAGGCTCAAAGCCATACGCCATACCATTCTCCTCTCCAACCAAATGAAAATAAAAAAAACACAAGGAAAAAATGACAGACCTAATTAAAAACAGGAAGGCAAAAAAGAAGTGGTAGCAACCTTTTTTTTTTGCACCACACATATTGGTAATTCACAACGTGATGCTTCACGATGCTATACACCACTCTAATAGCTAAGTTTTAAAATATAGTATACAGAAGCGCCACATTACACATTACGTACAGTCCAACACGTGCAAGGCGCAAGGTGCTTGCAATAAATGACTACTACCAAGAAGTGCAGAAAACATTGAAGCATTGCTACGAAAATTTTCTACGATATCATTTCAGAAGACAAGAAAAAGGTGGTAACTAAAAAGCAATGTATAATGGAAAAGTATATTTTGTAAATATGTTCTCTTCTCAAAAAAAGTAGTTTCTTGTCATGAATACTTAAATCCATTTCTTTTGGAAATGTCGGAAGTTCTTTTTGATGTACAAGTAGCAATGTTAGGGTCTGTGTGACAATGAATGTCAAAAAGTGACCAAAAAGTTGACAAAAAAGGTTAATCTGATTTGAAAACACTAAACTGACATATCTTCAACAAACAGAGAACAACAACACGCAAACAACGTCGTAAAAAGGGCAATTACAACACTCTGTAAAATATTACCTTCTGAACCTGGAAAGCAGCTTTCCTTTCTTCGATATTTATTTCACTTATAAATTATATAGATATTTTTTTTTATATTTTCGATAAAATATTTCATATTTAATATGGTGTAATTTGTAATAATTTTAAGTCTTATAATCTCACAAATTTTGTCAGCTAAAATATTTTTCGAAAAAAACCGCATTTACTAAATCAATTATGTAAAATTTATTATTTTGTGCAGATCTGTTCAGGTAGGTAATTTAATTAAACAGTTTCACGACGAACAAATATTATTAATAATATCAAACAACATAACATATTCAAAGAACTCATACTAGGAACTGAACAAATTGTGGACGGGAAAAACAAACATTCTTTTTTTTCTCTCTACGAATAAATAAAATACTTTTAAATTTTTTAAATGCACTTAAAAATCTCTCATCGTTAACTGGCGATGGAAAGTAAATAAACAAATTGAGTTTTTTTAACTCTCTGAACCAACGTCGACCGGGACGTGTACTGCATCATTCCGTAATAAAAGTTTCTTATGTAGTTGTTCAAATTAAACTCCGTGTCTAGAAGATTTTTATTATTTTAAGAAAAAAATTGTTCCGTTTAGTACTTAAAAGATGCCTATATTGGTTATTTTTATGGGAATATTCGTTGGTCTGGACGATGACGAGTGACGACAACACGAGAAATAATTGAATACACAAAAAATGTAATTAGTACATACCTATATATACATGCATATACACTGTACACGTGAAGGACCAAAATAAAATTATACTTGCTGACTTAAAAATTCTTTTACAATACGTATTATAATATTTATGTTTTTTTTAAGTTAACAATATATGTTTTTTATAATTGTTATCCAATTTATTTTATTTATGTATATTATTTTATACTATAATAAGTCTGTAAATGTTCTCATTTCCCTTTTTCAAATTCAACCAATTCGTTTTGATCTGCGTTCTGAAATTCAAATATAAAACAGACAGATTCCACATCACATTTTGGGACAAGACAAAACAAATCCAAAGAAGAACAAAAAGGGATAACAGTAACATACAATAGTAAACATAATCTTAAAACAATTATGTTGCATGTGACAAAGTCTCCAGTTCCTCCTGCTCACCTATAGTGTACATTTGAAACGTTGTGAATAAGACAATTAAAGTTCACTATGTAATAAGGTCATCGAAGTGATCTTTCGGAAAAAAGTTTAAAGAAGTATATTTTTATTAGACTTTTTCAGCAAATTGAAATTCGAAAATAGAACCCCTGCACACTATATTAATTCTTATAATACATATGATACGCCATGAAAAATTATACTTCGATGATTCAAGAAAGAATGTGTATTTCAGCAGATTCATCCCTGGAGTACAGGTTTTGTAAATAATATTTGTAATGGGTTAGGATTATGTTTTAAGCTTCGTGAGAGTTTCAAAGCAAAAGCAGCAGAAGCAGCCTCTACAAGGCATAAAATTCACACTTGCATATATACTTGTAAGGTACTATCCTAGTAAACTCTGAAAAGAAAAATAAGCAACATGCATAAAAAAATTAAGAAACATTAAAAAATATTAAGAAACATTACCTGCGCTCCTTTTTTATGTCAATAGACAGGATGCATCCAAGATGTCTTATTTCTCCCGACCAATTCGTCTCAAACGAACTGAGTGAGCGGTCATGCGAGTAAAGATAAACACACAGGAACACCGTGCAGTTAGTACAATTGTCAAATTAATAGAATTCACACGAAAGAGTTACAAAATCAAGGTTCAATATTTTTCTAGAAGTATAGAATACTGGAAAGATACACATCACGCGTAAGAGCAAGAGCTCAACAAATTACCGCATGATTTTTTGAGAGAATTTTTGAGCTGGTCAAAGAGAGGCGCACACAATTTTAATAGCGTTAAGTCACACACATTATACGTAAACAACACTCTCCTGCGTTTGTCCTACCATTGTTTTACTGGTGCAAATACAATGATGGACGTCGAGATTTTAGTTTCGTTAACTAGAGTATTTACTATTATTAATAGAGCTTCAACAGTTTCACACAATTATTAAATATAGCATCAAACGGTTCAATTGCAATGTTAATGGTATGACCCCTCATCATAAGGTCATATAATTACTCTACCACACCAAGAATAGCTAAAGAAATGGCTTTTGGATAGCTCTTTACCAATGTCTTTAATCGCCTCAACCATCTGCAGCAGGCTAGCAGCATTTTTTAAAGTAGTAGTAGTAGTGGCAAATAGTAGTAGAAGTGTAGAAGACAGTCAGCCGTGGGTTGTGTGAAATTTAAGCGCTTGTACTCATAAATGTCCGTCATGGTTTTTATTTATGTCGCGGTTTTTAATCTGTCTAAAATCAAGAGGTTACAAACTATATTGTAGTATCAGCTTCCTATATGTACATAAGTGGCACACTGTAAATAAAACTAGAAAATACTATTCACTTTTTGGTTTTAGTAGAATGAAACGGAAAACGTTAGTTCAGTGTTACTAGACCTTAGCATTTAATAGCGCTATAGCGAATGTAATTGATATTTATCTCTGCTTTAAGTCTCTTAAACAGTGCTTTTGTGTCTTGCTGAATGAATATTTTGTACTGCTTTGTAGCGTTAACTATTACCCGAGAGTAAAAGAGTATATCATTAGGTGTAGTTCACACGTGAAAAGTGTAGAACGAGAGTCAGAGAAGAGAATATGATGTGCAGGGATACAAATACTTACTTGCTTCACTACCACAGTCGGAGAAACACCTTGGGGAAATCCTATGGCTAGTACTTTACATGAATAATTGTATATTTAAGAAAATACAGGTGTAAAATATTTGAATATGTATGTATAGAGGACGTGGTACAAAGACACCGCTACTACTTTCTAGCACGACAACTATTACAGCACCTAAAAAGGTTTTGTGAAAGTACAGGATTTTTACGACACAGAACCAGGGAAGATTTTCACTTTCCGTGAAAAAATCTTGCCAGAGCGAAGAAGAACCACCATTGAATGTAATTACGATTATTTAACAGCCACCGAAGGCCCACTCCTGCTACGGTAAACACGTGTGGCAAAAAAAGGGTTTAAAGGACCCAAACTCGCAAAAAATGTTTCAAGGCCAAAAAACAAGGGCATCATAATTATTATCACTATTATTATCGAGCATCCAAAAATCGTATTCCCACAGACGTTGAGGATTAATCAATTAGCTCGACAGCCACGTTGCTACAAAAAAAAAATTGCGAGAACGCGACTCTCACTGGACAAATATTTGTGTATTGCAAGGGAATGCAAAAAATAAAAACACACGTCAAATCCAATTCCAGTTCTATGGAATGAAAGTCTACTACTTCTTCTCTATAGAAAATCTTATAAGTACAAAAAAAAATTAAAAAAAGTATAAATAACGGTGAAAAAAAAAGAAGAAAATCTTACTACCGACGTGTGCAAAAGAAATAAGACATTTTTCAGTCATTTTCAACTTGTCTCCACAATTTTGATACCCGATGCTCCCTTCTTGATACACACGTTCAAGCTAACCCTCCCTTCATTGTTGAATTTTCGCGAGTTCAGGCAAGTTTGATTGATTCGTTTGGCAAGGGGAGATTTTCCGGCAGTGAAGTGTGAGAGTTTTTTTTAAAATAGGATAAGAACAAAAAAGAAAAGATAGAAACAAGAAGAATAGTAAAACAAAACTATAGTTTCTAGAAATGTACATATATCACCACCATTTTCAAAGGTATACATACCGAAGTTTGGTAGAGGTATGTTTGTACTTTACCCATATTCATCAAAAGTTGCAGCTGAATCCTACATAACTGGCAAACACTATTGTTGTATGCTCAAAAGTAAGTAACTTTTGTCGCTGTTAAATTGTAATCAGGTTTGCCCGGTAAAGATTCTATTATTTTGTGTAATAAAATCATACCCAGTAAATACATATTTTCGATAAATGGTTCGAAGGTATAAAATCTTGAGATTTTAGGGTTTCCAATATCAAGGTTAGGCTGTCGTGCCAAACTTTTCCATCCCAGACAAAGATAAACACTGGAGGGAATTTTAGAGAGGAAAGATGGATTTTCCTCATGGAAGAAATGGTGTTTATGGAGGCCGACAAACCGAAAATTTCGCAAATAGCTTTCGAAAAGTATATTCTGTAAATGCTTTACGGCATATGCCTACAAATATACGGTACGAAAAAAAGTACGAATTGTGATAACGTTATACATCTCTTTATACATTAAGGAAAACCACACGTGCACTTTGCTACTCTTAAGGTGACGAGGAATACACGCACATCTCTGCAATGCAATGGATAGAGGAAAGATGAACGAAGTCGCCAATTTGGCTTGAGCAAAATAAGTGAACAACATAGCAAATTGCACAAATAGTTGTCACGTTTCCAAAAATAAGAATCTCTCTGCCCGTTTTATAATCACATGAGATCCAAGTCTCTACGTGCAGCACCCATGCCCAAATAAGTGAATGGGCTTCTAAACTGGCAGTTTTTCGGTGAAAAGCAAGGCATAATCTTTTGTCAATCAAAGTCAAGTCATTAAACCTTGCGCGCCTAAACGTGACACGTTATTATCCAGCTATGAATAATTCTGTCCAGAACTTATACATTGAAATATACATAATACTTTAAAAATAGAGAAAAGATTGAAAGATGTGAAGAGAAAAGAAATCATGAGACAAGTGAATGCATCACTTACTTCTGTCTAGGTTTCGTTGTAGGTGTGTGGCAACGCGGTTCCTGGCGTCATTGTATTCCAAATGGAGCCCGAGCCGAAGAATAGTGGGATTCTCTTCCACCAACTTTGTAATCTCCACTTCAATCTTGTTACCTAGGGTTTGTTGTCGCTACACATGGAGAACAAAAGAAATCATTAATTATTCACATCCCGTTCTTTGTTTTGTTGCAGGATAACATCCGCTGCACATTATTTTTAGGATACCATATTAGTTTTTCCAGCAATGTAGATCTTAAGCGTAACACAACAAAAGTGAATAATGGAGTGCGATTTTTTCAAACGCAAAAAAGAATAATGCTTAGAAATTGTGACTCGAGACGGGTGTCTCATGCAATTTTCTTACTTGGTTGGAAGCTCTAAATTCTTCCACGTACTTCTGACTCAACAGGGATTTGACCAGTGCTACTATCGTGCTCGGGCTAAGGTTATTGGTTTCCACACTGTAAAATATCAAAACTCAATTAGTCTCGCCAAACAAAAAAGAATATCCATTTAGCAGAGTCATCCTTGATCGAACATAACACGAGTATAAGAACTAAGAACCCTGTGATCATACCACGCTCAGCAAAATGTTAACATTGTTTTTGTAATTTGTAGTCTATCTGAACATGAACAGGAAAGGAGAGAATTATATTTGTATTACAAACAGACTTTCTTGGGTATTTTAGTTCAATCTGCAAATGCTTCCGCCTGAACTGCCTTCCACCGTAGCCTTTCTTTAACATACCTATAGAATCAATCTACTGCGGAAAATCACGCGAGCATTACAACTCTGCTGTCACCATCACTGTACAGATTTACAGATCCTCGTACAACTATCATGTCCTTTGGATTGACAATTTGACGAAAGTGGAAATGTAGGGAACACGGCCAATAGCATTTCACTCGTCGATAATCATAAAAAGTGACACCCACATCCATAAGTAAATAAGTACTTAACAGATATAAACGCACGTTTCACATATTTGCTCAATTTCGTATTGATGATTTGTTCCAATTACACAGTACCCATTACGAAACATCACATGCTCTTCTCAATTTAAACGTATGTTGTTCAACAACAAACCAGAATTAACTTAAATGTGTCTAATCGTCAATAACACTCCGAATTGTGGCAAAGGTACCAGTATACCAAGAGAATTTGTACAAAACGGAACTTACAGATAAAGCTTTAAATCATGATCTTACTTAATTGTTCGGAGAGAGGCATTTTTGGAGAAAGAGTCTGCCAGTACCAAACCGGATTTATCTCCCAATCCCGTATTGCTTAGACTGAGATTTTCCAAGTGTGTGTTAATTTTGATGGCATCGGCCAACGCGCTAAACTGCTCATCTGAAATCTGCAATACCAAATTACGTACTTAGTTTTAAAACCATCTCAAAGACTGTAGCAATCCTAAACCCACCAGTTGAGGTGTTTTGATAAAAAAAATTAAATATAGAATGTACGTGGACTCACCGGGATATTGTTAAAGTTAAGTTGTGTTAAGTTGAAGTCATCAGCCGCGAGTTGCTTAATAGACTTTTCTACATCTGTCATATTCGGTGGTTCAAATGGTAAAGGCTTTGGTTGATACGCCTTGGCTGTTCCATTCCAGCCAAGACCCAGCTTTGGCATCGGTCCTTTGCTTAGTAGTGAAGAGTGGTACTGCTCCTGGTTCATCATCGAATGGAAACCCAAAATGGCTAAAAAATGCACACAGACACAGTCATTTAGAAAGTTAACTCTGCAACAGCTTGAATTATCAAATAACAAAATAATTGATTGTAACAACATAATTGATTGTAGTTTCAATAAATGGATCTGAAACGCTCACCTGCCAAGTCCACTAATTCCTCCTCCGTGGCATCCGTTAAAGCATTTTCGTACTCATCTCCCAAGTCAATAGCGATTTCTTCCTCTTGCTTTGTCATTGGCTTCTCTGGTGGAATCCATTTTTTCCCTCTGACTGTACCGGCTATGTATGGTTTCAATTCCGGTCGATCCGGTGTTTCTATAGCTATTTTGTTGATATGCTCAATAAGTTGCCTTCTATTTAAAGGGCCTGTAGGTCCTTTTACACACTGGTAGCTTGTCCTTTGGTTCGGTGGAAGTAAAGTATCCTGTAAAAACATGACATAGTACATAGTATCTTACTCACCAGTATCCTTTAGTTTCAAAATTATATGTGTGTGATTTAAACTTACATCTGGATCGACGTCTCGAGACAAAACTTCGAGTTCTTCAGGCGTCAACTGTGACAGTAGTTCATCCACATCCATGTTCTCGTAGTCGGCCAAATCTCGGCCGTACAATTTCCTTTGAGTCATGGTGGTCGTTTTGGTTGTTGTAGCTGTCGTGTTCTGCAGAGAAAAATGATCAACCATAAACTGTCTGATACATCAAAAACACATAATATTCACACCGTTTTACGTTATTACACCCAAATCAGATAGTTTCATAGCCTAACACATTTCTTAACATACAAAATCTGCCAACTTCCAATGTTTGAGTAATTTTTTTAAGTCATGCTAGATCATCCGGAAATAAATCAAAACGTCCTCAATATCACAATCATTTCTTCAGGTACTAGTATACCCTGATGCACTATTCCTGTGTGGTAAAAATATTGTCTTATCACACAAAAATGCCGACAAGCCAAAGCCGCAGTACCGACATTGCGATTAATGTTTCTGAACCAGACATTCTGATTTCAGAATCAAATTCCTCCTTGCTTTCGTTCCGAATCTAAAACTACATTAGCACAGCCCTCCTAAAAACCCTCCTGATTAAAAGTAAACCTTAAGTAATCTTCCAAAGCCCAACCTCAAGAAATCTAAATCTATATAGGAGTGGTTTCCCCCTGTCAAAAAGTCACGATCCTTCAAAATCTGGTCAACTCCTCCATAAAAGCTTGACAAGAAGCTCCAAAAAAAGAGCCTCACCCTTCCTTCCCCAAAACTAATTAAAATTAATAAAAATACCACCAATATGATCCAACGCACTCACAAAAGGCACGCCACCACCCTTGCAATTAATTCTTCTTTTAATTGAACCACGAAAGAACAAGAACTCCCAAAATTTCGGCAAGCTCCCTAACTTTTTGGAGCACTTAATATCGATCCTCCGACCCAACCCTTTTTTTTTCCTTCCCTTTTTCCCCCAACAAAACAAATGCAAATTCAAAGCTCCCGCCCACGCACAAAAATATTGAAATCACTGGAAAAAATAATTTTATGGAGATTTCTATTTCTTAAATTATATTTACCGCTTGTGACGAACTCATTTTTAAGACACTTTTACGTGGCAGAAACACACAATCCGGATGAGGAGGCAGTGATTTTGGTAAAATTTGGTAAAAAAAAAAAGCCTGAGTTTTCTGGGTGGAGAATTTCACATTTGGGACTTGGAGAGAAAAAAACGTCTCAAGAGGAGAAGCTTTTTCAAATGGAAAAAGTCCTTCTGGCCGCCGATGACTGACTGAGCCACTGAGCAAAAAAATGACTCGGCCGTCGTCCGTCCAGAATGAAGCACAAAGGCAATGCTTTTTTTTTGCCTTTATTTTTTTGTCATATTAAAGCCACTTGTCTCGCCTCTCTCTCTCTTTCTCTCTCTCTCTCTCTCTATCTCTCTTTCTCTCTCTCTCTCTCTCGTATGATCTAACCCTTTCTTGCCTGATCACATCACCAACACATATACCCAGTGCTTTAATAATAATAAAATAAATAAAATAATAGTACCTCTGTATATGCAATGTATTGAGTGTGAAATGCAAAATTTGATCGTCTCCACGCAGCCTTAATGCATAAAATGACGAAATTCAAAATCAGCAGCTTGACATTTCTGGATTATAACGCTGTTTGCAGGCACAGTAAAGAGTTTTTTGAGCTTGAGAGAAATTGTAATATTTATTCGTTTAAAACAAAATTGCGGTTATTTATTTGCGCTTATTTCTGTGTTAAATAAAAATAGTTCGAGAATTTTTGAATTGTATCAGCCATTCGTGGAAGAAATGGAACTGCTGATTCAGCGAATTTCAAATGAATTGAAAAGGGCTTCGAAATTACAAAGTACCCCAAAAAAAATTTTTGTTTCATAAATCTTGCTTTTATATTAAAATTAAAATTAATTTTTTTCATTATTCGTGTGTGAATTTTGAATACATCAGCGTTAAATAAAAAATTCGGAATGGTTTTTATGGACAGGATTCACTTTGGGTATTGAGGTCGCGTGGAGATGATCAAATTATGAAAGACCCTGGGTATTTATATTATGCTCCAGTCGCTCCAGTTTCTCAAAAAAAAAAAAAATAATATATGAACTATAATAATAATAATATATGAACTACTGGAATGCCAACTACTTCTTTATCAGTTTGTCCAAGTTGTGCGACTGGACTTTTATCTCTTTTTAAATTAAAAAAAAATTGTTTAATTCTTTTAAAAAAATTATTTTTGTTTTGTTTTATATTTTTAAATGTTTTTAATTTTTCGTTGACTGGCGAGCTGTCGCGTTAGCGCGACCAGAGGTTGGATTATTGACCTTTCAATATTAATTAAAAACACTGTGTTTTAATATTATTGTTTGTGGAATGTTCTGTATCTGCGCGTCTGCTCTGCAGTCATGCATCTTTATTTCCATATCAATCAACTGCATTAGAGCTTTTGAATTTGAACGTAATGAAAATAAAAAAGCGTCATCCCAGGACATGTGATCTTTATTCAAAGGAATCTTCTACATTTTTATACTGTAGCAATTGCAAATTGCAAATAATGTCGAATGAGGAATCAGGAAAAGCAGGATACGCATTAAAGCGTATTACGTACATCCTGAAAACCTAATGTCACCGTTAAGACCATACAATGGACGTATTACCACTGCAACCTTTAGAGGAACAAACTGTCACATTTAGGCAAATGCAGTGGAGTCTCCCTATAACAGCATTCCAGGGAACCCAAAATTTTGCTGTTATAAAAGGAATGCTGTAATAGAGAACACAATTAATATGTATTCCTTGTACAAGGTGCGGCGAATTTCC
>JAQGBT010003036.1:0-21244 GCA_034698585.1 Disparrhopalites patrizii | reverse complement strand
ATTCTTCATTTAATTTAAATTAAATTCTTCATTTAATTTAAATTAAATTCTTCATTTAATTTTTATTTAGTTTAAGTTTAATATTAATTATAATTCGTTTCCTTAAGATCTTGTTTGATTGTGATTCAAAAAGTGTCTGAAATATTTATGTAACTCTGCTTTTCATTGTTTTTTTTTGTGTTTGACGTAAAAATGAGCAGTGGAAGACGTGGACGTGCCGGAGACGGAGACTAATAATAAGCTTGAAGAAGAAGAGACTAGAAGTAGATCTGGCCTTAAATTACCGAATGTGAAACTTGTAGAGATAAGTTTGGTGGCCATGGCCCTGGTGCTGTGGGCTGGAGCCATCGTTTTATTTTTCCATCGATGGGGCAAGATCCGCATGCTTCTGCCTTATCAGCCCCAATATAAGGAAATGAAAACCAATGCTTCTTCGACTTGTACAAACTGCTCCATGACTCCACACCATCAGGTTGGTATTTCTTTTTCCTTTTCATCTCTGTATTCTATATAGAAAAAAATACTCTCTCTCTCTCTCTCTCTCTCTCTCTCTCTCTTTATCTCTATCTCTCAAAATCAAAACAAAAATGAATAATAATCGTGTCAAAGATTCTCATTCTTTCCTTTTCCAATTTTTCTCAATATGTTCTATACAACGGTAGTTCCCTCGACGATGTTATACCATGTGAAGTCAGTAGGCTGGCAAAATTTTAGACAAGGTACTACTTCTATTCAGAGTTGTCAACGAATGCTGCTTCAGGAAGGAGAAAAAAATATTAAAGGCTTTCTTGTAAGAAAATAGGGAAAAAAACAAGTTCATATATTGATGTTTCAAAAACGTCTAATTTATTTAAAAAAAATATACGTTTTATTTATTTATAGGGCATGTCAATGTACATATGTATGTTATTGTATAATGTAGGAACAATTTCTCGTGGATATATTCCTATAAGTGCACACGTAACACGTACGTGACAAAGGGTATTTATTGATCTGATCTTTAATTATTCTTTTCCTTTAATGATAATAGTTAATAAATAAAGCATTCCTGTATTCAGGTTTACAGCTATTGATACACGTTACAATATGTATAAATTTCATAAGATTGAGTTACTATCCAATTGTAAAGTGTAATGTATATATGCATATGTTCACTTTTACAGTATGTATCATGGTTTTGTCTTCATCGGGAGTTATTTATTTTTATTTCTCAAAATTGGTCCAAATATTGAGCAAATAATATTGTGTAATCTGAAATGTCAAGTCTATGCACACTTCCATTATGAGCAAAACGGTATGCATTGTCATCAAGGAGAAAATCTAATTAATTCTTTCTTCGTACTGAAATCCAATTTCCAACCATGTATTTACAGTAAAAAAAAAAGAAAATTCTAAAATATTTGCATCAAAATTTGTCAAATTTTATTATCAAAAATGAAAAATCTTGAAATAACTCAACCTTTTTCTTTGTTTCATCTTCTTCTTCTCACTAACTTTACGTTGACGTTCTTTATAGTGCGCTCCTTCGGCTCTTTTCCTGGTAAATGAACAATTTTCTTTTCAGTTGTCTCTCATTTCTGTCGTTATGAACTTATATATTCTTTTTTTTTGACGTCTTTGTCGCGGGTATAGAATCCAGGACGTACCTACGTCTGAGCCTTTGTTGTTTATTACATGACAAATATTACATAATTGTTTGTTCAAGTAGTACGTGCTTTTGTCGTAATATTATATACTGTTTAAATGTTGCCAGAAAAAAAACTGTTTTTGTGCTATGCCGAAGTTTTTCCTTCCTTTTTTTCTGAAAATTAAAAATTAAAAAAAAATATATATCCCCAATTCCTGTCGTTGGACAAGATTCTTACCTGCCGTAATAATTATAATCTTGCAGTGTTGTCCTCTCATCTAGATTACGCTCTCCGTGCTTGCATTAATAGAAACAGATAAAGTATAGACGTATACGCAGCAGCATAATTAAGGGCTATAGAAATAATGTCCGTTAGAATAATAATGAATATAAAATTGGTGTATAATTGTAAAGAATGGCGGTCGTATACTTATGTGTGCAAATGGCTTCTTGGTGGCATTTAGTGTGTATTCTAATTGTAATTGTTTGGGTGTCGTATTACTGTTATGAGTTATGACCATATATGGGAATGCTCCGCTAAGGCCTCTGCGTCGTGCTTCGGAGACAGACATTCATGTATGTAATTTAATGTGTGTGAACATGGACCAGTCATTTTTTGTCCTTTGGGGATATTTTATCCTGTAGTCAAATGTCACAATCAGGTTTATGTCCTTCCCTTTGCCTGTAATCGAGTCTTTAAAAGGGATGATGAATAAGATCTTAATAATAAGATGGTATCCCAAGAGATTTTTTTTTCAACCTTGCGAAGCATTGAGAATTAAATACTTTTTCATGTGTCGCAGATACCGTTTAAATAAGTATACGTAAATAGCTATGATTGTTCTCTCACCGTGCAAAATGGCCTCAAACTATGGTGTAATCTGCTCACTGTTCCAATCTTTCTATGCGTGTCACTGTGTTATTATGAATATATAGTATTTTTGGAGAAAGTAATCAATGTGATATTTTCTTAATGTTTCTTGTACTTGGCTAGGGGAAAGTTCGTCGTATTGTTTTTTTTATTTATATCCTTGTTCTAGTGACGCCTTTTTTTGTCTGTTAAACTGTTTCTTTTATTTTGAATCTTACAAGATGTTGTATATGAAGATATCTTTTTCTTCCCAAATTTGCGTCTGCCCCAAACTCAATTGTGACTCGATTTACCTGTAAACATCTTGAATAAAAATAGCATTGAATTTGTTCAGGGGAGCTGTAGGAATCTCGGATATGGCCAATTCATGTTATTAAGTGGGTCATTAAATCTAGATGGTTTAACAACAACAAAATGAAAAATGACTCTTAAAATTATACTAATTTTAAGTTGAACTAAAAACAACATTCTATTTTCCACCCATTTCTTTCTATTTTCCACCAATTTCATTCTATCTTTCACCAATTTCATTCTAATATTTTCTCCTTCTGTTAATTTCTACTTCCCTCTTTCATTTTCACTTTCTTTCTCTATCAAGTGTGAGCTATTTAAGAAGTCACTTTAAATTCCAAATGTTATGACCAAATTATGATGGAAGAAGAAGCTGGAGATATAAAATTTAATTTTTGCTTAATTAGGCTGTGCTGCTTGCTGATTCAGACTGTGATGATGGGGAAAAGATATCTTCAAATGCATCAAATTCTATTTATACTCCACGGGTATATAAAAAAAACTCTATATATGTATCTCTTTCTTGGGGGGACAGTCATTTGCTTCATCTCTTTCTTTTCTCGCAAAAAATTTTTGTTTTCTCTCCTCTTTTCTTTTTTTCTTCCCTTCTGATTTATCTCTTCTTCATAGTGCTCTAGACTTCAACAACTGCAAATGTCCGGAGAGTTCGGACCAGCTACAATCAGTACGGCGGCAGTTGGGGCGGGTGCTACTAGTCTGGGCCTGGTCACTTTCACTGATACTGGATGCAGTCCCATGCGACCAAGATTAAATTCCTTCGTGGGCTTCAATAATCCACAAGTATACTTTCACTTCACACTTTTCCGTATTCTTCAATTTTTGGATTTTCTCTTCTTCTTTCTCTATCACTATAGCTCTATAGAATTATCTACTGTAGTCTCTTATCTTTTCAACGTGCTTACCTTTCTCAGCAAATGTGTTTTTTTTGTGCATTTTTTTCCGCTGTTAATTGAAAATGAACCTATTAATTCCGGTTCATCGTGTCTGTTAGACAAAGACAAAGCTGCTTTTTTGTGCAGGAAGCACCCTTATAGTGCTATTGCTGCTAAAAAATATTCTGTCAAAAAAAAAAACGCGTTCTCTTCATTTTCTGTTTAGGCTTAGTGCTCGCTGCTCTACTCTTTTGACCCAATTACAATGCCTTAGAAAAAATGTCTTCATGTCGAAACTACAGAATAGCAATGACCATCTGTTAGATATGTGTTTTTTAGCTGTGTATTTTAAATTTGAAAGTTCCTGTTTTTGAAGTTACACTTTTACTGTGAGGGATGACTATAATATTATCTGTCTTTCAATGTGTTTGATCTTGAAATTGGGAAATGCAAGTTTTTGTTTCCAAGCTCTCTGCTTGTGTTACTTCCCCTCGTTGCTGCTAGATGTTGTGGCAAAAGGAGCAAAAAAAAAGCGACCTTTCCTGCAGTTCTTAGTGTAACACACGTATACATAGGTATGACCGTGTCCCTGTGGCATGACCTTTTGACCTGTGTTTCCGAAGGGAGAATGTATGCTTGTTTGACACCAAACAGAGGAGATGGTGGGATGATGTTGTAGTTAGTGGCATTAACGATCAATGTGCAATCAATGGAAAAGATCAATGGGGAAAGCTTCCGGCCTTTGACCTCTCTTCAATGTCATCTGTTGCGATCTTTTATTATTTTTTTTTTGGAAAAAAGCTTCCGTTGTTCCTCTTTCTCTCTGTGACCTTCACTGTGATCGTTGTTGAAATAGCGTATGTAACCAAGAAATGGAACGTATATGATTATAAAAACTAATGTTTTTACCAGATGGTTCCTTTATTTCTATTTTATAGGAAGAGAAATCATATCATGAAACGATAAATTTAGGTAGGAATTTTTGATATATATAAACCTTCCAAACAATTTACACATTACTCGGATTGTGTCATAATAAGCAACGTGTTTTTTAACGGGCAAAAGACTTTTTTTTTTGTTTGTGTGTGCAAAAAAAGTGTGTGGTACATTACATCAAAAATCTTCCAGGTGTTATTTATTTTATTTTTTTGTGTGGACAAATTTTGTTTGGTTTATATTTTGTTGATTTTGTTGGATTAAAATTTTTTTGGGGGAATTAGCCTTTCTAATATATTTGAATATGATTGCTCTCCCCTTACAGAATGACTACCCCATCGGTATGAGGATCTACCGGAAGGCACTCAGTTGCGACCATCTTCCACTTAGCGAAAGATTTTGGTTTGATGACACTGACCTTTCCGACGCCTAACCATTTCATAAAAATAATAAAAGCGCAGAGGAAAGATTTATTTTGTTTTTTTTTCTTTCACAGCCAAACTTTAAAAAAAACGGAAAGTATATGACATTTGTAAATACGTGTATTAAAAATCATTTGAAGTAGAATTGGAACAAAGCTAAAATACAGTCTAATAACAACAATTATTGTTAGCAGTCAACATTTTCCTTTTTTTTTGTAAAACGATGCCAAAACATCTCATGGACATGTTGTGTAGGGAGCTAATTGCTTTCAAAACAAATTACATTATAAAGATATAGTCATACCTTTGGGGTTTCCCTCTATATTCTAAGCATTATTGGACGCTCTTCAAGAAAAAAAAACAATTAAAAATATTTAAAACTGACATAATCGGGATATTTTTCTTTATTGTATATGACATGTATTTAGAGAATAGTCGCTCAGATTAAATTTGATTGTTAAAGATAAATGGTGAATGTTCAATTCAACTGTTCTACAACTTCCAAGTACTCTCTTTACGATTGACAAGACTTTCTCGACAATTTGAATCTTAGAATTCGAATATGTGGTCGTTGCGGATGAGACAGGTTATTGTGAAAATTGTGATTAAGCTTTAATTTTTTGTCGCTCCAGCGAGTATTTTCTATGTTTTTTGCATAGTTGTAGTAAACGTGAATTGTAAAAAATTCTTACAAGAATTCGTTTGCCTTTTTTAATGCATGTTATCGGCAAAATCCTTTTGTTCTTAGCTTTATCTACGGACATTTATTTACATAGTTATCATTTAATATGTTTATAATTTATTTTCGTTCCTCATTTCTCCTTAGCTCTCCCATTTTTATTAATTCCTCATTTAATTCCCAGTTAATTTCCTCCTAAATATTTTTTTATATAATTAGTACTTCTAACATCATACTTTCTTGATGAATTGCTGTACTGATGGCAGAATTTTAACAGTGGCTGAATTTAACTGAGATACTTGGGAGCGAATGATTACGTACGGAGGACACTTGTACTAAAATTAACTTTCTCCTTGAATTTTTGCTATTACTGAGCTAATTCTATAGCTGTCTCAAATAAGTGTTGTCGGCATAGGTTGTCACATAATGGTAATAGATAATAATAAAAAATATATATGAAAAAACATTGTAATGGGAGGGTTGTGATGAAATAAATTAGTTTTATGTAAGTTTAAGAACATTGTATATGCATATGTAAATTAATTCTGGTATGTAAAAGAAGGCAATGAATTGAAGCTTTTAAATTGGTGTTGGTCCTCCCAAAAAGCCTTACCACAGTTATATTCTTACCGCATTACCTGGGACCTTTACCATTAGGAAAGTTCAGACATGGACATATGTAACAAGTGAACGTGAATAGCCGATTAGAAGCAAATATGGTGCAAATCTTCTTATAGAGGAGCAATTGAAAGCTATTTGAATTGATTGTTTATGAATGACCTGTAACTTCGTAAATATTCCCTGTATATTATTGTACGGCAACAAAAAAGTCCTTCTTGTCTCAAACATTGAATAAACGGAATACAGAGTTTTAACAATATTTCAATATGTGAGTAAATGTGATCGTATGGGTTATGTACGGATGAATGAGGTTTAGGAGCAAAAAAAGAAAACTTGTGTACACATTTATTGTAAACAAAATATTAACAATGCTATGTTAATTTTCTCAACAATTATATTGTTACTATGAAATGGTAGTGATTCCATGATTGTATTCAAAATATCTATGTATGTAGTCACAAAAAAAATGTTCGGAAAAGGGAACGCAACTCGCAGCTCTAACTTAATGAATTGCATTAATTACCGTACAAGAAATTTTTCATCCCTTTCGAGAATGTAGTTTTGACCAGTTTTAACAATGATGTAATGACTTGCAAGAAAAATGTGCATTACCTTTACGTAATTTCCAAGTTTAAAGTTGTCATATCTAAAATTATATATTTAAACCTTCGGAAACGTGTACCTTGTAACAAATGGAGGTCAACAAAAAAAATGACTGGTAGGACACAGAAGAGAAACATTAAATGGTTACGGTGGTACTTGCAGATATAACCAATTATTTTGTGTGTTCAAATGCATGATTTTTTTTTACATGCGGTCGGAGAAACTAAAATTTCTTTAATTGGCTTTAAAGACTTACAAGGAAGGCGTTAAACAATTTGGAAAATGCTTAGCTCGCACAGGCAAATTCCTTCATTTCTCTACCCAAACGCTTGTACTGGCTTATGACTTGTAGTTCCTCCATACCATTCGGGAAGCTCCTCCTTTGGGAAAATCTTTAAAAGCCTGGGGATGAATCTGTCCTTATTAGACCCAAAAATCTCGACTTTGTACACATTTTGCCCCAGAATTGGCTTCATTATATTCCAAAGTGAGGTGAAGACAAAATTCCCTGTTGATAACCATTATATTCACTTAAATACTGAATTAATAATTTTAAATTAAATAATTTTAAATGTATAAGCTCTTAAGAGACAATGGCTGAGCAATGGTTGACATAAAAAGAGGTTACCATTAACAATGTAAGCATATTTGACATGGTTCCGGAAGGCCTGCTCAAATTGTTTAGCCATCCAAAGGGCCATGTTCAAGGCCGGGAGGGTGGCTGTTTGACGGACGGTGAATCCTTCCATGTCCACAATTAGATTGAACTCTTTAACGGGATAATCTGGGGTGGATCGCAATTTGATGCTCTCCTGACAACGCTTCAAAAATTGGAGCATGTATTTACGGAAATTTCTTTCCCTTTCCGGCCCACTCTCAGTACTTTTCCTAGTGTCCCATTTACCCATCTCCGCGATCCAGACTACAAGAAAATACGTATGTAAATATACATGTTTATACATATGAAATGTATTCTCTTCCAAAAAGCACTCACGATCAGTTCAAAAAGAATTCTTACTGGGAGAATTTTCGTCGTCAAATCCACTGAGATAGTATGGATAGTCATTTTGTAGCTCCTCCGGAGAGTCCCATTCCAAAAGTGCCTGCTCAAAAAATACCCAGCAAATTGTCGTGCTTTTTAGTTTATCTTATATATAGCTATTGAATTCACGCGTTGATTTTGACTGAAACACACAATTATGTGGCTATGACCTTGGAAAGATCTTTAAATTATGCTACAGAAATCACATGAACAACACTTACTTCCGTGTCGTAATCCTGGAAATCAGCTATAACTCCATTGGCCGTGTCAGTAGTGTCAGTTTCCGGAGATGCCACCGGCAAAAGGATACACCAGAGGAAAATCACTAATCTCCAGATTCTCATGCTTTGTAATTTGTACATTTTAGGAGTTAAAATTACCTATTAATATACTAATGAAATTAAATAGGCGGACTCCCGCTCCCCAAAAAGTAATGGCAGGAGCAAGGAAGGAATGGCACATGTGCAAGCGATGAATCCCCTTCGAGAAATAAGCAAGAAAAAGTTGTGAAAGTATTATTTATTTTAAAAGTTTTCCAGTTATTGTTTAAATTATCATAATTATGAAAGTGGTGGATAAATTAAGTGATAATGTAGAGGTAGGAAATGGTGAGTTTCCATGTCCTACCTCATAATGATTGCTCAAGAAGTGGCTGCACAGTGTGGGCATAAGGGCTTGAAAGTGATTGGAATACTACGTGAGAAGATGCAAGGAAGGTTTATTTAATCGCACCACCTACACAGCAAAAATAATCGTAACAAAAACAAACTATAACAATCACTGTGGTTTATTTCTGGACATCCCTAGTGGATCCTGCATGCGGGATTCTGGACGTGATCGTGACCCTAGAAGATTAATCGGAGCCCCCAAAATCTTTGGACCCCGTCGATGTTAACATAATTTTAAGGTTTATACAAAATTGCAGAATTACAATTGTACAAAATGCATTTCTTTCGGAGCAACTGAAATATCATTTACAAAATTTATGTTGCTATTAGCGTTAGTTATATGAAAAGCTTCCGGAAAAATTGGCTATTGTACATGTGTCTATTTTGTGGACACTTTTCGCCTGCATTGACAGAATTGCTTGGGGGTCCGAGGGACTATAATGATTTCAAGGAACGTTGGCTTCAGCATTCAATCATTTTGTAAAGCGAAATAGATATTCTGCATTTACCCACAGCCTGTGAATATTAAAGCTAGATTTCCCACCACCTGAACACGTGCGTGTTTGCCTTAATGCTAGCTTTGGGCATAATTGAACCGGCTGAACAACTCAACCTGATCCTCTGCTTTTAGTCTGAACTTGTTTAACTTTAAGAAATTTTCTATTCTACTCACTCCATAATTGCAATTAAGGCCAACAACGCCGATAATCAAATTGTTTTCAGGCTGCCGTCCTGCGCTTAACGTCATGAACTTGCAAAGTGGAACTGTACAAACAAACATCCTCCTCCAATTTATAGAAAATTCAATTTCTACAACCTGCAAGCTTCAGGCTCGTTAACTTAATGTGAATGCTCTTGTTGTTAGTATTTCTTGCAGAGAAATTATATTTGCCCTTATCAAAGTGGTAATTTTTTTAATCAGCTTATCATTCTTTATTCAAGCTCACACCCGCAAATAATATTATGCATTGAAATTTGTTGGGTAATCTCTATACTTTTCATCATTGTCCTGTCGAAAATCGCAGGTGCATGTTGCCAACTGCAAACATAAAATCACACGAATGTTCGAATGGCACGGTAACGCATGGTAAATGTTTATACGAATAATTTCAATGAGGAAACAAACACTTTAATTTTTAAATGGCAAAGACATTTTGGGTGGATATATGTACTTTAGTTATCACCAGCCATAAACTTTTGTGTGGAAATCGGAATTTTATTTATTTTGCTCCCTTGTTTGTAGTGTGGACTAGTTTCCAAATTCCATTGACAATGCTTTAAATACGAATAAATTACAGAAGAATCAATCACAATTATGATGTTATCCGGCTGGCTTCGGACTTGCCACAATCCAGGGCTTTGAACAAAATATTTGCCTTTCGCTCATTTATTTCCATTTTATGCCACCGTCGAAAGAAGCGCTTGGCCTCCACTCCTCCCGTCTTAATTATGCCGCAATACACTGTTTCGCGAATGTTCACTGGCACACTGAGATTATTAAAACAAATCGTATATGCAAATTAGTTCAGCAAATCCATGCACTAAAATGTCCTGTAAAAATTGAAGGAATTGAATAGAATGTTGTAAGGAATTAAACAGGACTTACACTGACTCTTTGTCCACACTTGATTTCAATTTCGCAAAGTATTTTTCCGAAATCGTCGTGCAAACTAAGCTGCCTTGTTCACACAGAATTTTGAGAATATCATTCCGCACAATGTTCTTTAGACCCATAGTGTCAGGTTGATCTTCAGTTCCGAGTGAGTTCAAGATTTTTTCCAGGCATGAAACCAACATTTTCTAGATGTACAAAATATTTTAAAAATTTTAAATACTTTCAGTTTTTTTAAATACATTTTGACTCCCTACTTTATAAAAAAAATGCACATATACGGGTTAAATATATCGTCATCCAAGAATTATTCCTGACCAAATCACCTTGCATCTTAAAAGCAATCTTACCCAAATGAGTTTTCCTTTAATATCAAAACTAACCAACGTTGCTTCAAGCGAAATGTCAGTTTATCAATTTTAATATTAAGGAACAATTCCGTTGGTCAATTTAAAATGTAAGTTTCAATATAAGTAGATTGGAAACGATTTTTAGACAATAGTACTATGAGCATACTTTAATACTGGAGAAGTCCGGTGACTGCTGTGATTTTGCCAAGATATTCCGAATATTTTTCACGGCAGAAAGCAACACTCCTGGGTTTGATTCTCTGGGCAAATAATTCGTGACCTTGAGAGATGGCAATAATGGCAAGAAACCTGAAAAACACACATTTTAAAATCAAATTTTAACTTTTTTATGGAACAATCTGACGAGCAAATAGCCCTAATCGAATTACCTTGCAAGCCCAAGTTAAGCCAATCATCAAGAATCTGTGCTCTAGTAATGGGCGTAAAGGCATTTGGATTACTGTCCAATTCCTCTTGAATCTCTTGGAATAGCTCCTCCGAGTACAAAACCCGGTAGAAACCTGAAATTGTATCACGAAGTAACATTTTAGTCTGTCTAAATAACAAAAAAATAAAAGATTCATAATTTCTCCATTACCGACGGCATCCGGGTTGACAACGACCCATCCGGAAGCACTGTTGAGCTGGTAAGAAATGCTCCTTTCTTCAGGAGACATCCAAACATCTGCTGTGTGGTCTGTGAAGTCTGGTGACGCCTCTGTGACGACAGTTACTGGAACCCACCAGGTGTGACTGGGCTGACTGGAGATAATGTTCTCCTGCAAGTATTAAAATATTCCAGGTCGTAAAATAACGGGAGACCACCCAGGGATGAACCCATTTTGCATGCATGATTTTTTGGAACAATATAGACAAGCTTGAAGACACATTTCGTACCTGCGATAGAATAAGTCTGTCCACTTCTCGATGGACTCTAATGAGGGGATATCCCGTCTGAAGTGTCCAGGTATCCATGACATCCTTCACGGAGCGTCTAGAAGGCAGCACTGATTCAGTTCTATTCATTTCCTTAATTCCCAGGCCCAACCGGGAAAAGAGACTATCTTGATGCGCCCCTTGATAAGCACTGCAGTAATAAAGGAACAAAACGGCTTTATTTCATTGCGACACCATGCCTTATTCATATCTACATTTTCTCGGTAGAACTAATAAAAGGCCACTATATATGTATATAATGGCGTATGAATACACGTCCTTATCGATTCAAGTTCAATTTGCTAGAATTGCGTCGTCCTAGTGAGTTTCGGCGACAAAGTAAAATTACTGAAACCAAAAATTGTTGAACGAAAAAATTGGCGAACAAAAAAATGGAAGCATACGCAGGAAAGGTCACTATGCAAATAAAAATAGATGGATAAAATAGAAAGTTGAAACGGAATAAAATATTTACTTATCAACAAGATAATGTCGAAGTCCCAGTTTGAAGGCCGGTTTCCCGAAGAGGTACTCCATCATTCTGGTAAGTGAACCGGACTTCTCCATGGATGTGCCGGAGAAGAAGTCGAATCCCGAATCCGTGGGAATGACCACGGGATGAGATCTATTCTCATTGGAGTCAAACTTGAGGGAGTTCTGGTGATGTCGGACAATGTACCGCATTTCGGGGTCGAATTCCGGGAGCATATTAACCAGGGCCTTGTAGGTGAAGAAGGTGGCGAGTCCCTCATTGAGCCACGTTTGATCCCACCATTCACAAGTGGCCAAATTCCCGAACCATTGATGACTCAGCTCGTGACTGAGTGTCTCAGCCACCCCAATGTAGGAGGCATCCGAGTCCCCGGGATACCAAATCAAGTAGGCATCCCTGTAGGTATTCAGTCCCCAATTCTCCATGGCCCCTGCCGCAAACTGGGGAATGGCAATGGAGTCCATTTTTGGCAATGTATAAGGAATCCCTGTGAAATTCTCGTACCACACCAAAAGTTTGGCTCCCTGCTCCGCCGCAAAAACTCCCCCAGACCTACTAATGGCCTCGGGCGTTCCCCAAACTTTCACTGGTTTTGGATACAAAATCGCATCTGCCGTAGACGCATTGAAATCCGACACGATAATGCAGACAATGTACGTGGACATGGGCACGGATGGGTGGAAATGGTCCCACATCCAGTCACTGTACCTGCAGAGGGAATGCAGATTTTCAAAGGTAAAAGGCCGGATTCTTACATATTATCCCTACAATATGTACAACATATGTACAAAAATCCTTTGATCTTTGAGTATTACAAGTATCTGCAGAACTTTTCTCTTTTCTCCTCTTTTTTCTACATGTATATACTCTTTCGTGCTTTTTTGTTTTTGACACTCACCGCGAGTCAGGATGAGAGGCGACGAGGTTCATATTCACCAGAGTGTGGTACTTCTTCAAACGACCGATACTAATTTCAAAGGAGGCTTTAAAATCCGGCTCATCGAAACACGGGAAAGCTCTTCTGGCTCCAAAGGGCTGGAAGAATGTTGTTGCCATGTTCCTATACAGAAGTACATACATACATGTATATATAGATACGTAATAGCGTTCTCACTTTCTCTGGGCCTAATATATAATGTGGATGGGGTAAATGTCAACATTTCATGTACAATATCTCTCATTCCCAGGATAAATACCTTTGCCCTATGAAAAAAATGGGTTACAGTAGAAAAAAAAATGACACATATACACACCTACATTGTTTTACGTATGTGCACGTATATCTACCTATAGCTGTACTTACTTGGTCACATTTGTGGTGCCATCGGTGTAATAGCCCCGGTATAATCCGTAAGTATCATTTGTAAGGATTTGGGAGACGAATGGAATGAAAACATCATAGTATTTCCCCACTTGCAAAGGCTGACTCACGTGGATTATATAAAAATGTAAATCTGGATCGTACGAATGGGAAACGATGGGAATTTGGCCACCTGCGCCGGAGATGTTAGTGACCTATTATTCACCATTCCCATATATAACATAAAAGGGCTCATATAAATTCTTCTGTGCCATTTAAAGTCTTTTTTTCTTTTTCTCCTTCTCTCGCTCTCTCTCTCTTGTGTGACACTTGGGCATTTCCCTCAGAGCTTCCCAGCCATTTTAAGGCATTACGGTTTGAATATTTTCAAAATCTTTATTACTATCGTTACATTTTTTTTAATTTGGAAATTTACCGTCACGCTCGGTTCGTCAATGCGAATGTACTGGGCGTTAAGTATGATTGATTCCGTTGGCTCCATGCATCGGATGGTGATAGTGATGTTGCTGGGAGCCGTGAAAGGGACGAATCTGTCCTCATCTTCATCCAGAACCATCCGCATGTTGAGGCGGTAAAATGTAGGCCGGAGAGTTTTCGGTAGTCTGTAGTCCAAATTCGGGCTCGGGAATTCCCCCACCGCTCCATGAACAAGGCCGAGAAGGATCACGAAGAGCAGTTTCATTTTTTCCTTATTGTATTAGTAATTTCTCAAGAAACTCAAGTTGAACTACTTCGGGTAAAAAAAATTCCCGATTTAAAAAAAAAAAGTGAACCAAGCCTGGAGCCTTCTCCTTCACAAAATTGAGGGAAGATGTTACCAACTGAAGACCAAAAAAAAAAGTCAGCTTACCCACGGAGGTTCAATGAACAAACAAATATTAAAACTAGTTTAAGTAAATAGTGTCCCTTTATGTTTTTAATCTGTGCCAGACTTATCTCAAGTGTAGGAAAAACCGGTAAACAAATAATGTGTCAACCCTTTGACAGGGGGAAAAAACGAGTTTTCGATCACGTAGTAGTAATAGTAGTAGTATCATCTTCATTATTGTTTGATACCTTTCGCGCCTGTCAATATGTACTTATGAATTTCTCATGAAAAATGTCAAAAGATGATAGTGAAGCCTGTCACCAGACTGGAAGCGACAAATGGGATAAAGGCCAGTATGTACGAGTGTGAACGTGATGGGTGGCTTTTTGTCTGATTCATAACATTCAATAAATACGACGCTGCTCCCGGTGATATTACTAATCATGGAAGCGTAGTTATTAAAGCCCCAGCAGATGTTTTTTCTCCTTGATAACGAGATTTTTGGAGAGGAAGATTGCTACAAAAATAAAACCAATTGTACTCTTGTTGTTTTTGTGCCAAATGACATCCATTTTTTATGATATTAAAAGGACAGTGTGAGAGTAACCAGTACTGTTACATTTGTTTTATTAGCACACGTAAGGAAAAGAGTATTCTTTTTGTCATAACACTAATACACAAATTACATAGGTCCTCCCTGCTTAATATGACTACACACCTACAGTCACATCCACAACCTTGGGATTCTCTCTAAAATATTCCTGGAGCAGCAGCGAGGGTTGAAATAAATGTTGAAAAAAACGTATGTATATTTTAAATATATGTATATGTATTAGGTATGTGTGATTAAATATTTCTTATACCTCTACAGTCTCTCGGTTGTCTTAACACTTAAATTGATATATATCTTCCCTTCTTCCCCATCCCCTCGAATAATTTCCAGGGAATATTTTTTTTGTTGTTACTCAGGCAGTTTATTTCACAATTTCTTTTTAATTATTTTAATGTGGTACACTTCTCCCATAAAGAACTAATTCCCTTAATTAATTTCTTGCCTTCTAAAAAGGAAAATTCCCTCCTACCCCGCCTTCTCATATTTTCAACGTGGTACGCCAGCATCAAAAGGAACGAACCTTACAAAAACGCTACGTTCTGTAATAATTTTTGACGCATGATTAAGCATGTTTTTCCTGCTAAATAGACGGCACGGAGAAAGGCGGGAGTTTTTTCGGGGAGGTTTGTCTATTCATTTTATAATTTAATATAAACTCCGTCCTATGGTTCATAATCTTAAATACACTTACCGGGTCTGACGAGTCTCTCTTTAATTACAGCTTCCCTACCCCGTACAATGTACTTTGGAGAAACATAAAACTCTTGGAGGTAGACAACAAAATGTTTTTAGCGAGGGAAAAGCCACCGTCAATTCTTCCCTTGTCCCCCTTTTCTCCCTTGGATCTCATGCTCAACATGTTTCCCGGCTAATTACTAGAGTTAAAACTTTCCACCGTCTCAAATATCTCCAAAAGGTACTTACAGTCACTCGGCTCATTCATATACACACTTCATTCATTTACTTTGCCTCCTATAATCTACATATACCACTCTAGACACCAAAACAACATCCAGAAGGGAGAATCTAATATACCTACACTAATCTCCACCCGCACGGCTAGGACTAGGGGAATTCTGCACACAAAAGCTACACTTACGTAATTACGTATAAATTAATTATGTTTCCCTCTTTTACGGAGTGTCTTTGAATATGTGTCACAACATAATATGTACAGGTATATACCTTGTCCCAGGTACGTAAATTAGTATACGGTACAAATATTTCATGTACATCTTGTCTTGTCACTCCTTCCTTCCAACCCAAAATGTCACAGGCGGGGGAAGGTCATCCGAGAGACTCGGGAAAAATTAAAGGCAATTATTAGTCAAATGTCGCCCTTTATGTACATGGACCACCGGGCAGGCAGGCGAGGGGGAAGTCTCTTGTCAAATGGAGTTAGGCAGGTACACTTAGATTCCACGTAAATTAAATTCGGATGAGACGATCTGAGTAAATATTATCCCCCACCAAAAAAAAAACGAGAGAGAACGGGGCAAGATGCTTTTCACATCCTTGAATAAATCAAGTTATGTTTTGGAACCTTACGAGACCGGAAAAACAATTTCCTCATTAATTTCCCTCCCACTTCCATTGAGTGGCTGTATAAGTATGGGGGAGCAGTCACTGGAGCAATTTACTACCTCAATAAATTGGTAAATTGGATATAAAAGCCAGGAGTTGTTTTTCTCGTCGTTAAAACAAGATTCTGTGGGTGATCGTTTCCATTAGCCCAACGTATATGGATGTTTTTAAAGGGTGAAATGCGCGTGGGATTGGGAAGGTTATTATAGGGAATGAATATGTATACAAACACAAAATATATGCGGGAGTTGCTACTATAGCACTCAATGGAAGCTAATTGCATTTTGTCCCTTGATTTCCTCATCCTCCCGTGGCCCATTGCTGATGGCTGGGAGGGTGTCAGTCCCCAATGTCGTCGCCTTCGACGGGAAGAGTCGAGTCTGGAAAAATCGGAATTTCAGCAGGGCTGACAGTATGGCGAGGAAGACGGAGTAGAAGAGAGACAAAGCCATGGAGGAATGTCTGAAAAGGCAGAGTCATAAAAAGAAATGAGCATTTATTTATTTATATCCCCTTTCTGCCCTATCCCTTCATTTACTCCCCCCCCCCCGCTCCATCCCAAATTAATGACCCTCTGCCTGAGAGATAAAACGGTACCTATTCTTCTCTCTCTCAAGAACTTTTTTTTCTATACAAAATAATATACGCATATGTGTATACCTATATTTCAAAAAAAAAAAGAAGCTGTTCATTTACACACTTACGAGTATTTTTTATACATTCCTTTCCACCCGTCACTGCCCGAAGTTACGCAACTGAGATTTTCCCTCTGGGACGATAACGTGCCCCATGCAGAATGTAGAGAGGATTTTTGTCCCGGGGAAAAATTCCGTAGGAGTCGTCACATAAAAGGGAATGAAAATGCGGTAAAATTACCAAAATGTGAACCAAGTGTGGACAATATGTGTGATAAAGGGAAATGAATAATAAAATAATGTATATATAAGGAAATAATCAAAAAATAATAATAATATCGTACTCACATCAATGAACCGTGGGATGGAGAGGCGGATATCTCGGAAGGCGGTGAAACCAAAGGGAGAATTGAATGCAGGTACAAACTGCAGCAAAAAGGCCGAGGCTCTGGAGAGTGGTTGAATCTGACTCGTCTCACTACTACTACCATTGTTGGTATTCTCCCAAAGGAAGAGGGGATTAGCCGTATTGCTGCAACAACTCTTGTTATTACTAGCACAAGTGGTCCTCCTCATACTCCTCCTCACTCTCCTTCCTGTGATTTTATTATTACTACTACTACTACTACTACTATTACTACAACTACAACAACTACTACTAGCATTATCCGCCTGGTAAAAATTCGCTGCAAGGGACGTCAAACACACCGCCAGTCAAGAGCGTCGCTCCACTTTTTTCCCCATCAATTTATCTTCGCTGTGAGCAATCATGATTTCTTTATTGGCATTGGAATCCACGTAGGATTCTTCAAAGCCTGCCTTATTGTTCATGACTCTCGTCGTAGCAGCAGCAGTGGCGGCGGTGCTCTCCTCGCCCAATCTCTCATTATTCAGCTGTCTGTTGCAGCCGTCAGGAGAACGGCGAGCACCCGCTCTGGATCTGTTTAAGACAAACATTATAGACTTTATATGAGGGACAGCTAGAGTCATTTCTATGCACGGCAAATAATAATCATACTAAAATAATAATTAATCATGCTTTCTCCGCCCTCCCCACAAATATTTCCTCTCGACTTTCCCCCAAAAACTTCCCCTCCATTTGTTTTCTTCCTTTCTTCCTTTCTTCCTTTTGATCATTAAATGTCTTGTATATACTCACACGGAGAGTATCATTTTCCTAATCAAAGGGAATTTCAATCTCGCAGAAATAACAATGATGTCTGCTCTTTCCCAGCCCGTCTTTCTTCCCATTCATTGCACAAATCAAATCCATCCATCACTCAGGCCCCAGCTGTCTTTTCTTCTCTCTTTATTCGACGCTGGGGCCTACAAATGGAGGGAGAAAGGAGTATCTCTTGTCGACAATTATTTGACTTATCCATCTCTTTCACTTATTTAATCGCTTTCACTCTTTCTCTCTCAACTTTTTCTTTCGCTCTTCCTCTCTGAACGCTCTCTTTTACTCCTTCTCTCTCAACTTTCTCTTTCGCTCTTCCTCTCTGAACGCTCTCTTCTACTCTATCTCTCTCAACTTTCTCCTTCATTTTCTCTCTAAACTTTCTTTCACTTTCTCTCTCATTCTCCCTCTCATTCTCCCTCTCTCTCTCTTTGTATTGTCAAACACGAGGGTAACATGAGCCCCTGCTTCATTATCCTCCAGCCTTGGCTCTCTCCACACATATAGAGCCATGCACTTATGTATTATGGACTCAATTGTGCAAGTATCTAAATAGCCTTACGACGTCATAACATTTGTACAAGAAACACGAAAGACGGTTACGGAAAAGGAGTAAAAAAAAGGAAGAGGAGGACTCCCGTACCAAGGCCAACATGATATTTTCGGAGAAAATCAATGCAAAAGCTTCAACTGGTTCCTTCAGAACTCACTTATAGGATATGGGCAAAACACACACTATCTAGCTCTCTCTCTCTCACTCTCAAATAATATCCAACACCATTGGTCCTGCAAGGCGCTAAGAGAGAAACAAGCATATAAGGAAGGACAGGATGTGTCAGGATATAAGGCTTGAACGAAAATGTTTTAGGAACATCCAGAGGAAAAGAGAGAGAGAGAAGAGAGAGAGAAGAGAGAGAGAGAGAGAAAGAGAGAGAGAGAAAGAGAGAGAGAAATCTGCAGAACTTCCTTTCCCATACTTTACTTGAGTCTTCCCCTCCACTTTATTACACATGTATGGACATACACAGTGGTAACTGTAGTCGAAGCAACTGTACTTTTACCACCTACCTTCCAGCATCTCGTCTCACATACTCTCTGTCTCGCTTTCTCTCTCACTTTCTCTCTCCCTCCCTCCCTGTCTCCCTTTTTCGGTCCCTTTCCCGCTCCGATTGCTCCCTTTGTCTTTCCCTTTCTTCTTCTCTATTTGTCACTATCTCTCCCACATTTGTTTCATTTCTCTTCTCTCTTCCTCTTTTTTGTTCTTATAATTCTCACTCTCCTTCTCTTCTTATTTCTCTTCCTCCGTCTTCCCCTTCCCAGTCTCTGTATCTCGTTGTCTCTGTCCCTCTCTCTCTATCTCTCTGTTGAAGCATTAAAACTTGATAGTTGGTGGTGGTGGCCGTGTTGGTTGAGGATACTTTGGGAATTACAACTCGAATAGTAAAAGTAGGTCAATGTGACCTTACACAGTGTCTGGGTGTGTGTCTTTCCATATTCCATAATATAAAGTGCTGTGGTTTTACACTGCTTGTCAAAAGAATATAAATGGCCACCAAGTAAACCCTATCACATTATTATTTTATACTGAATACGCACAACAACAACGGCAGTAACAAGGAGAGTAAAGAATAAGAGGAATAACAGCTCTCTCTCTCTCTCTTTTTCTCTTTCCCCTACCAAATGATCTCTTGAATGGGCCCCCTCGTATTTTCCTGGTCGTAGAGCCACAACTTAGGGAGAAATCCACACTATGAGCATCCTCATAAAATAACCTTTCAAGTACGTACTAGTATATGATGAAGAGCAGTTGTTTATTTGTACCTCGGGAAAGGCCTTCATTCCCGTGAAAGACCACACGCCGTGTTTGGGAGAGAAAGAGAGAGAGAGAGAGAAAGAGCAGTAATAGTAAAGTAACAGCTCTCGTTTCCTTCCACATTTCTCTTTTATATTCAATGCAAATTGTTATGGGGAGAAATCAACTGAATTATCAATTTGTGTCCATACACCTCCTTCCACGGAATCCATCCACCCTTTGTATGGTGCTGGTGTTGATGATTTTTTTCCATTTAAAATTCATATTGAAGAGGTATTTCCGAAATATTGAAAAGGGCTTATGTACATTGTGCATATGTATATGGATGAAATGTCTGGGAAACAAATAATCTTCCCCGGATCAAATCGAGACACCCAACGAAGTGAGAAATGGGAAATAGAATCACACACGGAGAGAAGCATTTCGCCCGGCAACAAACCAACTTTTGTTTGGGAGGAAAGATGATTGAAAATGCCTGAACATTAATCTACCAGGCACAAAATTTGGGGATCTAATCTAATTATTTTCGGAATAATAATAAGAAATCCCAGGAAGAGGCTTTTTATCTTGTTCATTCTCTCCCCATATCACTTTTCTTTCTCCGTGCCTCTCTTTCCCTCTTTTTCTGCCTTTGTTGTAAGTTTCCCCACTCGATTCCTCCGCTCATTTCTAAGGGTTTTTTTGGCAATCCTCGGAAAGCTGGCAGGCATGGGCCTAACTAGTAATAATACAAGTTCCAGTGAAATAAGGACAGCAAAAAGACTGGTAGTTCTCCTATCATCCGTATACGCATACACCACATCCAAATAGAACGTGCTCAACTTTGAAAAGTACAAGTTTCGCACAAATAACCTACTCGTGCGGACTGAGGAGGAGGAAGAGGCGGATGAGGAGGAGAAGGAGGAGGAAAGCAAGACAAGAAACCTAATGAAAACGACACTACAACTCGTGTAGTATCAGAAGGACCAGAGGAAGTTCTACGGTAGACAGCACATACATAAAAAACAAGAAAAAAAGGAATGAAAAACCAAGGAAAAGGAACAAATCTATGTACTTTTTCTAATTAGAATTAAGTCAGCACTCTTTTTTTCTTACGCAAGAGTAAGCGAGGCCAAAAAGATTTTCCTCTGATGGACTTTTTTTTATCTGGAACAGTTGGAGAGAAATAAGTTTAAGGAACACCTAAGAAACTCCCACGTCCTCAACTACCTCGGGAATGGCACGTGGAGAAAGATAAGGTTTAACAAAA
>JAQGBT010003035.1:0-21245 GCA_034698585.1 Disparrhopalites patrizii | reverse complement strand
TTTCTGAATCTCTCTCTCACTCTCTCTTTCTGAATCTCTCTCTCACTCTCTCTTTCTGAATCTCTCTCTCACTCTCTCTTTCTGAATCTCTCTCTCACTCTCTTGCTGCATCTCTCTCTCACTCTCACTTTCTGCTTCTTTCCCTCACTCTCTCCTTCTGAATCTTTATCTCACTCTCTCTTTCTGAATCTCTCTCTCACTCTCTCTTTCTGGCTCTCTCTGAATCACTCTGTTACTGCCTCTCTCTGAGACTTTCTCTGACTCTCACTCTTATTCACTCTCACTCTATGATTCATTTTCTCCCAATTTATTTTTTTCTAAAACTCCCACTTTCCCCCTGTGATTGGTGTATGTGTATCTAACGAAGTTGTTTCAGTTATTGTTGTTGTTCCAAGAAAACCACCATTATGAAAGGAAATAGACTACTCACTAATACGGGTTTCATCATGGGCATGAGCTTTCGCAAAATCTCCATCAAATACAGGATGACGGAAAAGGCAAGGAGAGGGAAGTGAGGGAATGTCCAGTACAATTCTCATTCACTCCCTCCCATTGCCTCTGTCTTCTGATACATAATGCATTTTTGGACATTCGTCAAAGGAAAGTGAGGGACTAGGAGAGAAGGAAGTAAGCAAGATAGAGAGAGCACATATTAGGAAATTAGACGAAATTACAGAAAAACCATGGAGAAAGAAAACGGAGCGAAAAGGACGAGAAAAATACAGGGAGAGAATGATAAAAGGAACAAGAGAGAATGATGAAAGGAACGAGAGTGAACGAGAAAATGAAAGGGAGAGAACGCTCAAATGAACTGGAAGCACGAGAAAAAGAGAGAGAACGAGACTCAGAAAGACAGAAAACTAAGCAAGAGAGAATGAAGAAATGAATGGATGAAAACGAAAATAGAAAAAAGTCAAAAATAAAAAAAGTTTCGGAAATGTGAGAAAAAGAAAGAGACAAAATAGAGAAAAGAAGATGGTAATATGAGAAAAATAAAGGTAGAGAGCCAGAAAAAGACGAGACAAAACTGACCAAAAAAGGGTGTAGGAATATGAGAAAATAAAAGCTGGAGAAAGCTAAAATGAGAAAAACAAGTAGAAAAAAACTGGAAGATACACAGTAAGGATCGGAAGGAGAAATAAAGGTCGAGTGGAAGACAGAATATATGAGAAGGATAAAGGAAAGGAAAAGTGAACAAGAGACAGGAATGAGGCGGGATGAGGTGGACTCTTTTGGACGTAGACTATTTTATAACTCCATCCTCCCGTCTTTCTCTTCCGTACAATTTACAATTAGTGATACAGTTAGTTAACTCACGGCGTTCGGGGAGTCCCTCCATAGTTTCCCATCACAAAAAATGGCCCTCACATTCTTGTACCTTTCTTTTATCTCACTGTCCCTCTCTCTCTCTCTCTCTCTTTCTCTCTCTCTTTCTCTATCTTTTTATATCATATCCGTAAATCCCTCGTCCACTACTACTACTAGCCTATGCACATACAAATCTCCTATATACTACTTACCTCCACTGCCCCTTACTCCTATCCACATACGGCTAATACCCCCGACTACCCAGCAACTCTGAATCCTGTAACAACTACTACTCCCTCAACTGCTATAACTACTGCTAAAATTACTACCATTGCTGGCAGCATAGAGCGGAAGGACCATAAGAAGAAGAAAAGAGTGAGGAAGGGGATGAGTGAGGAGTCCAAAAAGATAAAGCTCAGCGAGGCAGAAACATTTTCTGTAGCAGTTACATCAATCACGAGGGTCTTTTTACACGGTAAACTAACCCCATTAAGGGGAGGGGGAAGCTGTTGTAGTCCTTCACACCCCCTTCCCCCTTCCCGGGATGAGAGGAGAAAAAATATCCAGAGACGACAAAATGGGAAAGAAATGGGAAAGAAAACTTTCTTTTACCCCTTTCACACTTCCACTACTAATCTAAGGGGTAAAAAAAAACAATTCCTTCACTTGAGGTGTCGACATAGGACGGTAATCCAATGTGTTAAATGTAACACACCCATATTGCTTTTAGGAGAAACAAGGAAAACATATTTGTTTCTCCTGGTTTTCCCTCTTTCATGAACTTCTTTTGGGTGTTCAAGGCCTATTTTTTCTCTTTATATAACTCCCTGCCTTCAGTGTGAACGATGCTAGTAACGATAAGCGCTAAAGTCGGACAAAAAAGAAGGATCATCAGGGAATTGGGAGAAAATTCTTTAGATGAAAACTTCAGAATTTATTAAATTGTATGTACACATTATTTACATGTTATATACGTACGTAATACATATTTTTTCAGGATAATATTTTCTATTTAAAATGGGACCATTCATGGATGGCATTTGAACTGGAAAATATGGGAAATGTTGAGGTCTCCCGCCGTAATTGAGGCTCATATGAGATGTAATAACTTTCCTATTCTCCTCGCCATCAGGAAGAATCGTTCTGTTCCAAATAAAAAAAGAAGCAAAGTCAGTTATTTTTTTAAGTTTTTAATTCTTTTTAAAGTCAATTTTGATTATTTGGTTTGTAGAAATAATTTTAATATTTTTGTTATAAAATTCATTGTCAGCATAGTTTGTGGTTGAAAGTAAGCGGTAGAAATGGCTTAAGAGCAATTGCAATAAATGGCAAGAATTTCTTTCTTTCATTTCATAGATTTTCGCCCTTCGTTTGGGAAAGAGAAGCAGCTATATACTTGGAAGAAAATCAATGAAAAGAAATTATTTTCCTTTTCCTCCCATCCGAAGAATGGACTGTTTCCAGGAAATTGCAAAGGTCACGGAATTTCCTGGGGAAATTCAAAATGAGATTTCTCCACCGTGGCCTATATTTTAGCTGAGTAAATGAAAAAATACCAACCCCTAATTATTTCCCCAAACTTTCGCTCTCGAAGAGAAAAAAAGGAGAACTTTCTTTCTGGCCAATGTTACTAGCTTCCAAGAGCGCTTGAACGAGCAGGTTAATACATGTGTAAGTTTTGGGGCGGACATTAATTCATTTATCGAACAAGGTTATTTTATGACACTCGCACAGAAAGATAATGAAGAGGGACAAACACCTACTTTTTCAGCTGAATTGGGTGGAAACGGCCGTAATAAAAAAATCTCAGCGTCAGCATGCTCGCTACTAGACCTTTGCAATGCGTTTCAGACGCCAAAGTGTATGTACTTCATTGCACAAGTGCAGATATTAGTACATATGTATACATATTGTATCAAGATTTATATGAAAGCGTCCGGAACGTCAATAAATGATATTTCTCGGAAAGAGTAAACAAATACCCGAACGCGAAAGAGCCCGTTTTCGGGAAAAGCTAAATTATCGGGAAAGTTGGCAAAAACTGCCTCACTGCATGGAATGGCTAGTAGAGCTTTTCCATAGTTGTATTTTCAATAGAAGAGAAAACGCTCCACAAAAATGTTATAATAGCCAACTATTTTTGCATTTCTAATAACATTGTCTAAATAATTATTCAAAATAAGCATCGGAAAATCAGAACACATCAGGACAAAAACTATCCCAAGAAGAAGAGCACAAATTCAAATAGAGACATGCAAAAACGTTCCACGAAAAAATTGCAAAAATTCTTCAAGGTGAAAGTGCAAAATTATTGCACAGCAAAAGTATGCAAATATTGCACACAACAGCAAAAAAAATATTGCATAAAGCAAAGCAGTATGTACAAAAATTACGTACACAGACAAAATACAAAAATATTCCAGGTAGATAACATCCAAAACAAATCTGGGGAGAAAGAACAATATTTCTGGTGAAAGTACACAAGTATTTTACAGAAAAGTACAATCGCATTCCCGAGGAAAATGAAAAATTACCAAGAAAAATGCAAACACATTCCAGGCACAAGAATAAAAATATTCCCAGTGAATGTGAAAAATATTCCAGGAGAATGTGAAAAATATTTCCGACACAAAATAGGCAAAATAATTCCGAGACAAAATAGAAAAATGTCTCTGGGAGAAAATGAAAAGTACTCCTGAGACAAACAAGACTTTTTCCGAAAGAAAGTGAAAAGACTTTCAGGAGGATATTTCACCGTGAAATTATAAAAATATTACAAGGAGAAAGTCCACAAAAACATTAAAAAAAGAAAAGAGAAAGTCCACAAAAATATTAAAAGAAAAAAAGAGAAAGTCCACAAAAATATTAAAAGAAAAAAAGAGAAAGCCCACAAAAATATTAAAAGAAAAAAGAGAAAGTCCACAAAAATATTAAAAGAAGAAAAGAGAAAGTCCAGTAAAATATTCCCAAAACAAAATACGTAAAATAATCCAGAGAACAAAGTTGCGTATCCATCGTCGGCAAAAACAATTTTGCCCAGACAAAATACAAAATCAAACATATAGAAAGTTCCAAAACAATGGTTTTAACGTAATAACAAATGTAAAAAAGGTTCCCAAAAGACAGAGAAGTACCCCCAACAAATCGAAAGACAACCGTGGAGAAAGCGCCACAAAAAACAAGAAAACACGTATAAAAGCTCATTCCCCAAAGATTGCAAGGATAGAAACGAGAAAAAAAAGAAGAAAAAAACCTTGTGTCAAATGAAAGAGCATGGCCATGAGTCCCATGCCAACGAGGAGGTAGATGGAACAGAAAATGAGTTGTCCATCCACCCTCGTCCGACTCCTTTGGGAATGAGTTGTGTCGGCGGGGACGAGGTCACCAAAGCCGATCGTAACAAGGCTGATGAAGCAGAAGTAGGAGCCATCAAGGTAATTCCATTCCTCCCACCAAGAGAACACCACGGAGCCCATCACAATGTACATGGAAAACACGGCAAGGCACGTGGGGATGGGAATTGTCACTTCATTAGTCCAGTATTCATTAGGTGGTCCTTTTTCCCCCTCTTCCTCCTCCTCCTCTTCTTTAACATCCTCCAAAAGCCCATCTCCTCCTCTTCCATGGCCATCCTCCCACGTCCTATCCCCTCCCTCTCCCACCCTTCCCTCTACCCTTCCTTCAACCTCACTCTTTTCCCCCCGGAATTTCTCCTCACTTTCTCCCAAACCTTCAACTTTCTCCTCCACTCCCCCCTTCTTTCGTTTCTTCTTCCGACGACGGTGGTCCTCAAAGGAGACCTTGAAACTTGCGTATGAAATAAAAAAAAACAAGACGAAAAGAAATCTCATCTATTTTTATTCCTTAAAAACATTCATACATATGTATACACACATAAAACATACATATGTATACACGCATAAAACATACATACAGGATATTTATTGAGATCAAATGGGCCCGAGATTACAAAATCCCGGGGGGGGGGAACAAATGAGAAAAGGGGGATTTTTTCTATTATAGGCTAATTCACACCGTTTTTCCCTGTACAAAAATGGTAAAAAAAAGGACTTTCACCTTTGGAAAACTTTATACAAAATCAATTCACCATTATATCACGAGGACTTTATACGCTTCACTATTGACCGGCGTATTATGGCTATGTCATTACGATTTTCTCTTACATTTGATTTCACCGACATGTTTTCCCGGGTATCAAATTCTCACTTTTTTTTGTCCTCTAAAATTATTGGTGCTTGGTTTGTTATTGAAACTAAAAAAAAAAAAAGTTTTCTGGTTCAACCAGAATGAAAAAAACCTTTCTCCTAAACCGCAAAAAAACATGATCCCACTTCAAAAATGAAGGGAAAGCCAATAGAAGAGGAGGAGGAAAGGGGTTAGAAATGGTATTGACAAAAACAACCAAAAAAAAAACTTTGGTCCATTAGGTTGGATGAGAATGAGGCGGATATATACTACAATGGTAATGTAAACGCATGCAACCCACTCCTTACAAAAGGTAAATGGTTGCGCTCCATCCTCCCTCCATTTTTCCTCTTCTCCCCCCAGAAAAAAAAACCTGTAGAGGAGACAATAAAGAAAACTACTACTACTATCACCTCTGAATCCCTGTTTTCTCCCTCTATTTTTTTCTATGTACTTTTTCTCATTCACTCCTTCTCTCTCCCTCTCTGTCTCTCTCTCTTTGAGAACAAATGAAAGCAAACTTTTGCAATACCCTGAGCAGATTTCTTCCCTCTCCCATCCACCCACTATACTATTTCAAGGAAGAGCAAGGACGTGGTTCTTTGTACCAAAAAGGAGGGAAAAGCAAAGTGTGACAAGAGTAAACAAACTACTAGTACTTTGCTCAGGTTGTTAGGAGTTTTCCTCCTAATGGAAAAACGGGAAGGCAAGGAGAGGGAGAGAGAGGGTGGTGGGAGAAAGAAAAAAACATGTGCTAAACAATAGTGACAGTGACACTTTTTTTTTGCTCCTGCTACTCACACTACACACTTCCATTGTACACCTTGTTCTAATTTTTTTTAGTCCAATATTTCCCCCTTTTCTGGCTACAACTACGAGAGTCCGTTTCATTCCCAAAAATGAAGCCAGTAATAGCCCAGTATTTCCTCTTTCAGTGGAAACAAAGTTTTTTGTTAGAATTAAATAGTGATGAGGAGGGGCAGATTGTGTGGGCGGGAAATTACTACTAGAAGAGAGTACAGTGGCACAACAATTCCATATATACATATTATGTACTTGTATACGGAAAAAAAGTCTCGAGCATTATACAGATGGAAAGCGGGAAAAATCTGATCAGAAATTAAGGGGAATATACGGAAGAATTAGGTGGAAAGTAAAGGGAAAAATCACAGGATGGGAATCCAGCCCCAATTTTGGAGAAAGTAATCAAAGAGAAAAAAATGGGACGGGAAACTTAAGGATATTCATTCAGAGAAACGGTGAAAGTAGAACTAAAAGACCGGAAGAGTGAATGTGTTAGGAAAATTGAGGACAAAGGAGGGACCCGGAAGAGGTGAAAGTAAGGGAAAGTCGAGGAAATTATCAAGAAAAAATTTAATTTAAAAACACAAATAAAGAGGAGAAAGACAAGAGAGTTAGGCATGGACGGAGCCAAGGGGTAAAGAGGCATTCCCGGTAGAAAAGGAAATTCCCGGGTAAAGAGCCGTAGGTTCCACATGTTGTTGTCTTCCCCCACCAAACACTCAACAAATTACCTTTGACAGGAGGAAATCACGTGGAAAATGAAATATCCCTAACATTCACGAGGCTTTAATTACAACAGAGATGGGGACGAGTACCTTAGCACGTCAAATAATAGTGTATACAAAAAAAATAAGTGCAGGCTCTATTATTTCTCCAGTAAAAAAAAAAACTTCTGCATATTAATTAAACTTCCAAAAGATTTCCTCACCAAAGAATTGCCTTCAGGAGCAATTTTAACATCAGTGTAGGTGACACTATTATTAAGCGGGAGAAAACTCCCGTTTAAAACAGGAAATGAGAAATTTGACTTTCTCCGAATTTAGTGACATCAAAAGGGATTTTTTAAAAGTTCTCGGGCTCATAATGAAATTCCTAGTTAAAGAATATACCTATAATGTACATCATAGCGTACACTATGGTATACATTATAATATACATTATAATAGTTATAATAATTATAGTAATATACATTATAATGGTATTTTACCGTTGGAACGTTATACATATTACGTCTGTGGGGAATTTTTTTTTGTCTGGGTATTTATTCTTTTAATTAACAGCAATATATTAACACCCATTTTTTTTGTTCAAAAAAAAGTTTCCCTGAAATATATTCTACAGGGAGAAGAAATAGATTTTCCCCTCTCAAAGTAATCTCGCACGTGCATCTTTTATCCCCCCATTCTTTTCTGTATACTATAGACCTTTTTTGGTGGCGGTTTAACTTCTAAAAAAATTCTCTGGTGAAAAAAATGGAAGGAGAAATAGAAGGAAAAAGAAAAGAGTCTCAGAGACGAAGAAGTAAAAAGAAGGGAGAAAAATGTGTTTGTGAAAGAAGAAGGCGGAGGGGAGGAGGCGATGAAGACAAGATGTAGTATAAGAGCCCAGTGCGGTTCGGACGGAAAAAGAAACCCCTCGGAAAAAATGAGTTGATAAAACTTGTCTGACTCGACTTTTTTTTATACTCTTGTCCGGTGTGTGAGATTCTTGTTCCTTGATGTAGGTCTATAGAGAGGGCGAGGGAAGAAGAAAAAGAAGAAGTGGAAGAGCATCAGGCGTGAGAAGGGAAAGGGGAAGAGAGGGCCAAGTTGTTTTTTTAACACTATGATCATCTGTGTATTAAAACTTTAGTTCACACAGCAACGGAAATATCTGTTGGAGGAATGACCATATACCACACACGATTAGGGCTCTCTCTCTCTCTCTCTCTCTTCCCCATAACTCCGTTTGTATAGACACACATGTACAACGGCTTTTCCTATCAATGATTCACAACACGCAACCCACAAGAGAAATGGAGAAAGTGTACAAGTGAGTGAGAAGGACGGCGGGGAAAGACGTGTGAGAGGAGAAGGAGCGAGGCGGAGAAAGCCCTGTGGAGGGAAGCACACCCATATGGATTCCACGGGACAGAGACATTTCACCGGGAGGAATATCCTCTCAGAGAAGACACAGCAAACTCACAGGGAAGAAAGAGACGACCAACATTCACACCAAATACGGGCATGAACATCGAGGAAAGCCAGCTGTTGACACAACTCAGAAGATAGATTGGCAAAAATCAGAACAAAATGAAGCCAGCAATTGGAGATATTTACATACTGGGAGACAAACATTTAATGTTGATACACAACGCGGAGAGGGAGTAACACAATGAAGAGAGACACATTACGGAGAACGAGATAAGTTACAAAAGAGGGGGAAATGAGAGAAATGATACAGAGGAGAATGCAATGTAGAGAAAGAATGGACGAGACACAGATGCAAATAAGGGAAAAGAGAGGGCGGAATGCGGAAAATAGAGAGGCAGAATGCGGAAAAGGAAAAACATCAGGAAGGGACAAAAGAAATATACGGGGAGATCCCAGGAGACATAAACGGGAGAGGAGTGAGGAGAGAGGGGGAAATACTGAGAGAGAAAGAAGAGTAAAGCAGATAAGGAACAGGCGAGATGACTAAAAACGAGAGAGAGTTAGACAGATAACTAAATTAAAGAGAGAGGAAGAGAAGACTAAAAACGAGAGAGAGTTAGACAGATAACTAAATTAAAGAGAGAGGAAGAGAAGACTAAAATGAAAGAGAGAGGAAGAGATGAATAAAAGAGAGAGATGACTAAAATAAAAGAGAGAGAGATGGAAAGATGACTAAAATAAATAAATGGAGAGAGAGATGACTAAAATATAGAGAGAGATAAGTAAAATCTAGAGAGAGATAACTAAAATATAGAAAGAGGTCACTAAAATAAAGATAAAGATAGCTAAAATAAAGAGAGAGAGATGACTAAAATAGAGAGAGATGTAGCGATGAATAAAATAGAGACAGATGAATAAAATAGAGAGAGAGATGTAGAAATGAATAAAATAGAGAGACTGGGAGAGCTGACTAAAATAGAGAGGTGACTTAAGTATAGAGCGAGGGAGAGATGAATAACATAAAGAGAGAGATGACTAAAATAAAGAGAGAGATGACTAAAACAAAGAGGGAGAGAGGACTAAAATAAAGAGAGAAAGATAAAGATGACTAACAGAGAGAGAGAGGGGGGGAGAGAGGACTAAAATAAAGAGAGAAAGAGAGAGAGATGACTAACCCAGAGAGAGGGAGAGATGAGTAAACTAGAGAGATAAGGCCAAAAGAGTACAGGAGACAGTACGAGAGAAATAAAATAGAGAGATATCTACAGATTAAATATCTAGAGAGATGAGTAAAATAAGGAGAAAATATTGAAATAGATAGAACGGCAGTACAAGTAACATGGAGAGACAAGTGCAAAAGCATCAAGTGAGATCTCGCGAGGAGTGCATTTCATAACTCTATAATCTTGGAGGAAGGAAAGACAAGTCAAGGAGGGAATTGAAAAAAGATAGCGTTAGAGGAAAAGAGGGAAAGAGACTTGTGGAGAAAAAATAGGAGAGGAAGTGACGGAAAAGTTGAAGGAATAAGATTGGTGGGATATCTAAGAGTTACTTCAACTATATACAACTGCCCCACGTTCCAGTGCGTAATTCATTCCTCCTGACAAAAGTGGTAAGAGTTTTCAAGGAGCAACCGCATCCATATTATGTGTAGAAGAACACATCCACAAACTGTCTCTCTCCTCTTTCTCCCCTCCCATATATTTCTCTTCCCCATACTTTCACCCATGTCTTTTGCTGGTCATCCTCAGTCCAGTCGACTAGTACATGTACATACATCTAGGTACATGCATATGATATGGCTGAATGAAAAATACCATTTTTTTCTTGTGTACGCTAACCCTCCCCAAGAAAGATGTTCGTGGGGATGGGGGAAAAAGGAGAGAGAGAGAAGGAGCAGGGTATAACAAGTGGGAGGAGATATAAAAAGAGGATGAAAAAGAAGAAGAAATCAACTTACCGGTAGAAAGAAGAGTAAAATTCACGGAGACTTGTTGCTAGGAAATTGCCCACGTTTGAGAAGTAGAGGAGGAGCAATGGAATGCCAAACAAGGCGTAAAATATTGTCACAGCCTTTCCCCAATCTGTCTTGGGTGTGAGGTTTCCATATCCTGCATCGTCCACACAAATCAATCTGTGTCCAACAAACTGATTTCTCCTTCTCACTTTCTCTCTCACTTTCACTCTCTCTCACTTTCTCTCTTTCTCTCTTTCTCACTTTCTATCTCTTTTAATTTCTCTCTCTCTCTTTCCCTTCAACTTTCTCTCTCTTTCTCACTTTTTCTCTTTCGCTTTCTCTCTTTTCTCTTCCTCAACTTATTGTATGCTTTCACTTTCACTAACCAACCATTCCGACTTATCTCAAATTCTCATTGATACCACTGCCATTGGTGCCTCTTCTACTACTACTATTTTTTTTATCAATGCTTCCTTTTACTCTCCTTGAATTTATGTGCCCATGCATGCATGTGTACTCTTCTTTCCATGACTTCCCCTTTTTCTTTCATTGTATCTATCTCTCTATGTCCGTGGAAAAATGTATGTATATATTTCCATCATTTGTGCTTGCTACCAAGAGAAAACTTGAGACTATCTCAAGTCATATTTTTTCCCTAAATATTTGATGACGATGTTTTTCTCACCCTTTTTCTCAACGTTTTCCGGACAGCCGGCTTCTTGTCTAATTCCTGATTTCTCTCTTGAGATCCTTGCTTTCTCCATATTGTATTCGTTGTTTTACTCGGCTTCTTCAATTGCTGGTCATATATATATATATATATTATAATTTCAAAACAATTTTCTCCAGCCGGTATTATGATCATATTAAGCATTTATGACCAACAAGTGTTTTGGGATTTTGATAAATCTACCAGATATTATGTGAGGGGATTTTTTAAAATATCGCTATACTACCGTTTGATGGAGAAAACATTTTAAGAGAAACTAGGACGGAGAAAGTGAGATGGAAAACGCTTTGAAGATAAATTGAGACGAAGAAAGTGATCAACGAAGGAGAAAGCAGCAATTCAAATGGAAAAAAACATATTGCAAATGATAAAATATTCAAATGATAAAATGTTGCAAATTAAGGGAAAATGACAATCTTGTCAGGCGAGTGTAAAATGTCTGAAGGATTAGAGCACATAAAATGCGAAAAGGGGGGAAAATTTAGGGATTAAGAGACCACAAGAAAAACCAAAAAAATTTAAAAATGGGAACTAGACAAAGGTATATAGAAGGGGAAAATAAAATTGGAGGAAGTTTAAAAGGAAATTTGGAGTGAAGAATGAAGGATGTAAAATGGGAAAGGGTGAAATCGGGGTAAAAATAATATCAGCCACTGACCAATAGTTGTGAAGACGCTGAGAGAGTACATGAGAGCGGCGGGGAAGGTCCAGATGGGATCAGACGATCCATCATAACCCAGTCTAATCTCACGAACTAGGGCGTTTTGAAATGTCTCCACAATTAATTCCACTTGAGTCCGCCATGTCTCCGTGTGAATCACGTTGTAATGGTGCGTGACATTCCACAACTGACCCACAATTTGCTTCTTTATAAGAGTCACTTCAGACACTCGTCGACTCTCCGTCGGCGACTCCAACTCGATGAAAATTATCGCTCCCAAAATAGTGTAGCCCACCAGGAGCGCCCCACAACCCACTTGAGTGAACAGGAAAGCTATCGTCTTTTGACAGCATGACTTTAGCCAAGCACGTCGATCCTCTTCAATTCCCCCGCCCCAACATAACAAACCGTCGGCAAGGAAGTCCAAAAAAAAATACAAGTTCACAACATTACATATTTGTATACATCCAAATACACATGTACAGCAATCCATATGTATTTATACTTCATGGACCAAAATAATCACTGACAAAAATAACTATACTTTCCTAAAAATATCTCCGGGACATATGAACAGTGTGCTTATAGTTTTCCTCCCTATACAATACTATAAATCATCAGGAACTCAAAAAACTTGTATTTTACCCAAACTTTTTATTGCGAATCTAGTCAAAGGTTTCCCCTTTAAATGGGACTGTTTTTGAACTAATGTTGGTGCCTTTTCCGCGCCACAAAAAACTTCAAATCTATCCGCCTTTTTGACTCTGCATGTATGTTCATAAACAAGTGTTAATAATGTGATTTTAGTGTCAAATTTAATTTGTAATACAAATGTACGGTACTGATTATTCTGAGAAAACATTTAAATGTGTATATCGAAAATTTGATTTGGTTAATATGTGTAGGACGGCAGCCAAACCAAATTAGCACTCCGTTCCTATGCAGGAGTATGTATGTAGGTACGTATCAAAAATTCATGGAAAAAGTTTTCCCTCTTTGGAAAGTAAATATGATCTCGTGTAGTAAAAGAAACGTTTATTTATAAAAGAAGATGTACATAACGTCCATAATCGTAAGGAGCATCTATGGCCCACGTAGTTGTGTCAAGATAGGTTGGGAGGGAACCCATTTTTTTGTGGGAATCAACTTCAATCTATCACATCATTTTCTTTCATGTAAGACATTACTATTTGATTTTTTCGTCTTTCCTTATTATTATCTTCCTTTTGGTATCCTAGCCTTCCCTCCCTTGCGAATTCGGGTACTTTGTATCTCGCTTTCTCTCTCGTCGCCATTTCTTCGTACCAATACGATTCTTCAACCAGCACTGATTTATCTATTTCTACTTCCTTTCTCGATTTTTCTACTTGATTCCGTCGCAGAATTCTATTTGAAGGTGTCTCTTGAATTATATCTCTGGCTAAGAGTTTCGTCTGGTTGATTTTTAACTCTACATTCCATTTCAGCTTTCCCTCTTTCTCTTTAGCATTTCCTGGAAAGCGCTGTGTAACTCTTTCAAACTTTCTATAGCTTTCTCTAAGGATTTTTAGGCATCTCTCTGGTTATCTCCCTTATTTTCGATTTTTCTCTACTCCATTGGCTTCTCTCTCTCTTGTGTCCTCTTTCTCTTCCACACTTTCTCTCTTTTTTCCCTTTGTCCTCTTTTTCTTCCACATTTTCTCTCTTTTTCCCTTTGTCCTCGTTTTCTTCCATATTTTCTCTCTCTTTTTCCCTTTGCCCTCTTTTTCTTCCACATTTTCTCTCTCTTTTTCCCTTTTTCCTCTCTCTCTCTTTTCTCTTTCTTTCTCCCTTTGTCCGCTCCCTTCCTCTTCTCTCGTTCTGTTTTATCCCTCTCTTTCTCGTTTTCCTCTCTTTATATTTTATCATCCCACTCTTTCTCATTTTCCTCTCTTTATATTTTATCATCCCACTCTTTCTCATTTTCCTCTCTTTATATTTGATCCCTCTCTCTCTTTTCCCTCTTTCTATTTTATCTCTCTCTCTTTTCTCTCTTTCTATTTTCTCCCTCTTTCTCTTTTCCTTTCATTTTATCTTTCTCTTTCTCTTTTTCATCTCTTTCTATTTTCTCCTTGTCACTGTGTCCCTCCACACAGTTCACAGTCTGCGTTTTGACTATTTAGCTTGCTCTCGAATTATTGTTTTTTTAACTTTCACTTTCACTAATTTGATTCTAGCATTGTCTATTGATTTCCTATTGTTCCCACAATAATTTGATTTGAGGTTTCTATTAGATTTCTCTTACACTTCTTCTTTTTGGTTAGATTTTGTTGTTAACTCCCTCCAAATTTTTCTGAAAGAGTTTTCCCCCTGTTTTGTCGTTATTTATTTATGTTTTAGGTGTTTACTCTAGAATTTGTTAGCTTTTAAAACGTATTTCAACTAGACGTTCTAGATTTGTCTCTTTGCGTAATAGTCAATAGCGTTTGCTCTTTAACTTTCACTTAGCCTTTTGTATTTAGCTTGTACTTGAACTTTGTTTGCAATAGCTACATTTTATCTTTTTTCCGGCTGTATCTTCGGACCTTCCGGCTTTTTGTGCGTTCCTCACATATTTCGTTCTAAATTTTGCATTAGCTTTCCTCACAGCCTTCTTTCTAGGTTTCTCCTTACCTTTCTACGTTTCAATCTGATTTCCGTGCCTTCTATTTTCTTTTCGATTTTGCTACAATTTCTGATTTTTCCACTCTCTCCTTCACGTTCCTGTTACCCCACGGATTTGGTTGACTGCGTTCTCTTGTGATTTCTACCCATTTTTTTGAGTCGAGCTAAGGATTTTGTATACGGTGTATATTGCCTCGTCTTTTTATGTCCGTCTCATTGCTCCCTATTACAGGTACATATGTGGAGCTCCTTTGGTTCTGCCTCTTTTGTCTTGTCCGTATTCCCTTGCATTATTTAAGGTTGCAAGTGAAACGGCTTCATTCCTATCTCGTGCAGTCAGTAAACATCTCTCACAGGAGAGATGATAAAAATCACGTTACTTTTCTCATCCTGTCTCCGTCCTCCCTTGTTTTTCTAACTTAACATCTCTCCCTCTCTCTCTTATTCTTTTCTCCCACTTTCTCTCTTCCTCTTATGTCTGGACGGTGAAAAAAAAACTTTTTCTTGGAGTTGACACCGTGAGAAATGTATTATTTCTATATATATATATATATTTCTTTTTTCTCCCTTCCCAAGCCATTTCTTAGTTATTTCCCCTTACCTGACTTTGTCCTATAGAGATGTGGCTGTTGATACTGCTGCAGTTGTTGCTGTTGTTGTTGATGCTTGAAACTTTTCCTCTTATTCGTGAGACTATTTCTATGTGGAATAATCGCACCTTTTTTCACACTGATGTAAGACTGCATTCTTCCTGGGTACTTTCTCCGGGGAGCTTTTTTTTTATGTACTAAGAGACCTAATCGCTGGAGGAGAAGAATGTGGCGAATTCTTTTGATGCTATTTATTTTCCGGGGGCTGGATGGTACTTCTACAAAGGATATGAGGATAATCCTTCACCAGTCTTTTTCCTCTTGAAGTGGTTGCTGTGGAGAAATGATGAAGAGTTTACTTTCAAGCAAGGTAGAAAGTGCATGAAAAAAGGAATTAATAGTCTCTTTTTGCAAAAAATGCGAATTCAGTGCTTCCAAAAAAATATATTTACACATGTAGGGATTTGTTTTCTTTTTTTTGGTGAAATATCTACAAAGCTGAGCATTTTATAAAGATTTCATGCTGCTGCACTTTCACTCCCCAGACACTGGTGTGTATTTTTTTTTACCAACGTTTTCGTATACCCTCGTCTCCTTTATTTTTAATACCATCTCCTTTTTATTCTTGCGAAGAGGCAGAGCAAAAGAAAAAAAAAATTATTGCTCCTGCAGCACGTACTTGGACACAAAGGAGAAGTGGCGACGCTCATGAAAATCTTATGACTTCTACGTGTATTTACTACCACATTGCGTCACAAATTTCCTCTTCTGACCAATTCTACTATTTTTTTTTTATTCTAGAGAAGATATTTTTCCTCGTTTATATTTTGTCTTCCTCTTTTCACCCTTTTGGTTGTTTTGTTGCCGGAGGAGGAGGAGGAGGAGGGGAAGAAATCTTCCAGAAAAAAAAAAACAAACGACGCACTTTTCACATGGTCATTCTCAATGTTTCCGAAGGAGAGGGAGGAGGAGTTGAAGGAAGGAATAAGAGATGGAGGGAGAAAAAAAAGGAGACGGAAGAAATGGAAGAAGACGTCGCCAAAGGAGAAACGTCTGGGTGGCTGTGCCAATAAAAGAATTATGGTAGTTGTTAGTTGTTTGATTCGAAACAGGAGAATGGGCTGCAGATGGATATCTTTGGACACAACTCCTCTCCTTCTCCTCCTCTCCCTTTATCTCTCACTGGATTCTCCTCCTTTCCATCCTCCCCCTCCCTTTCCGCTATCCTTTGTTCCAGTGTACACTTTTATTGGAATAAACACCGATAATATTTTTCTTTTTGGCATTCTTGGTCCACACTATAGGCATGATTTTCACATTCGTGGTGAACCAAGGCGTCTCAGGACCGGGGTGTCTGAGGAGAATTGCTTTCACCCTTTTATACATATTCACACATTTGCTGGCCATTTGTGTCCGCTAAGTATTTGTTTTTACCTTCTTTTCGCCATGTGGCTGCAATATGTTTTTTAAAATTACTTTTGCGTGTTATTTTAAATCGTACTTATATAACATACGTATGTAAATGATTCCACTCTCTCTGATCCCATTATCTCTTTAAGCTTGTATTGGAGTGTTTGATATTTTCTATTTTTTTTTAGATTCCTTCTCTTCATTTCATCCTTATCTTTTCCTTTTTTTCCCCAAACATTTTCCTCTCTTAATCCCGTTTTTTCTTTAAAGTTTTTCGTATCGACCTTTTATTATTCCCGGTTTTCTCCTTCTATTTGTCTCTTCCTTTCTCCTTTCCTCTCTTAATCCTTTTCTCTTCTCCTGCCTTTCTCTATCTTTGTTTCTTCATTTGCCTGCCTCAATTCTTCCGTTTCGTTTGATTCTATTTACATTTCCCTTTCCGCTTATATTTTCCTTCTCTTTATCTTGCCATCTCGCTTCTTGTCTTTCTCAATCGGCATTTTAATTTGTTAACTTTAACTGTTTGTTCTCTCTCTGTCTTTATTTCTTCTTTTTTATGCTTGTTCTCTTTATTTCTTTTTTCTGTCTGTTCTCTGTCTCTCTTTATTTCTTTGTTGTGCCTGTTCTCTTTATTTCTTTTTTCTGGCTGCTCTCTGTCTCTCTTTATTTCTTTGTTGTGCCTGTTCTCTTTATTTCTTTGTTGTGCCTGTTCTCTTTATTTCTTTTGTCTGGCTGCTCTCTGTCTCTCTGTATTTCTTTTTTCTGTCTGCTCTCTGTCTCTCTTTATTTCTTTTTTCCGTTTGTACTCTGTCTCTCCTTATTTCTTTGTTGTGCCTCTCTCTATGTCTTCCTTTTTTGTTTCTTCTTCAATTCTTCATTTCTTCCTTGTTATTACTTTTCGGTTCGTTTTTTTCGTCTTTTATTTCTTTCGCCTTTGTCCCTGTATTTCTTTCTTTGTCTTCTCTAAATCCTCGTTTGTTGGTGGTATTCCTCTGTTAAATTCCCAATTTTTTCTTTCTCGTTGTTCTTTTTACTGCTCTATCCCGCGGTTTATCCTTGCCTTTTTCATCTCAATCTCTCGATTTTTTTTCAGATTTTCCCATTGCTTCTATTTTTCTGTCTTGATTTTGTCATTCTTTTTATATCGTTTCATACCATTTATTTGCCCCAAAATGGTCGAAAAATCAAATTGTGTAATGATAAACTTTACGTGATAAATTTCCTTTGTTCTATAATTTTTATGTTTAGTTTTTCCGTCGTTCCCCTCCCTTTTTCTGCATGTTCTTCTCGTCCGGAACTATTATTTCTGATTCTGTTCTCACCTCTACTTCCCCATTTTGTGATTCCAGCATCTTTCTCTGTTCCGAAAACAGATTTTTCTTGATTTTTCATAAGCCATTTTATTTCAAGCAGCAATTCCATGTGCTTTTCACATGCCCATTCAGACATATATTTTGTTCTCCATTCTTATTTGTTGAAATGACAGAGTTTTCTTCCCATTTGAGTCAAATTAATTAGCTTTTCAACTTTTGCTGCTTCCGCATTGACATCATAATTTGTCCACCTTTTTTGGTACATACTCTGACCCTCATTTTTTTCCCGCACGCAACCAACTGTTATTGGATTGAGCTTCCCCTTTTTCCACATATTCTGGTATCTCTATATTCTGCCTCCTTTGGTCGAGAGTAGTAAAAGGAGGAAGGAAAAAAACAATTGAAGGAAGGTCCAAGAAGTGAGATTTGGTACTGGTGGATGGAAAGGGAAGCAGAAGGTCAGAGATGAAAGTAGATCAAACGTAATTTATTGCTGATTAGATTTGGCGAATCACCTCTTAAAATTTAATGCTTCGTCGTCAACGAAAGGAGAAAACGTTTTCTTATTTCTCCCGACACAAACACATATGTTTGTACATACTTCTCCAGCCTCTCCTCACGCACTTACAAGGAGTAGGAAGATAACTTCCGCTGAAGCATTACATACGTATCTATATATTATATTTACCAACACACATAGTCATATACATTTTTACACTCAAGGGAGGAGGTATACCCATAAACTTGCCTTGCTCTCCTCCTCCCCGATTTTATCATCGTCACTGTCCTCATTATCATCATCCTCATGATTCCCGCAGTAATCGTCGCAAAAATTCAAGGAGATATCCTACTCTTCTGGGCCACTGGAAATTCATCAACATAAAATCCAGAGAGCAAAGGAAATGTTCAAGTGGGGCTAGTATAGTTGTAGTAAAGGTATTTTATTCGGGAAATGAGTCTCTCTCTTCAATATTTTTTTTACCTAAGCGACTTCTCTCATCTAACTAGTACTGCTACGTGCAAGTTCTAGACAATTCCTCGTCATTCCAAGTGAGCTGGTCAAGAGTGGTGAAGTGGGGAAACGAGCGAGAGAGAGCAAAAGAGAGAGAGAGAGAGACGAAACTCATTTAAATACGGTTACGACTCCAGTGATTACTTAGTCAAGCACAAAGGAAAGCTGGGTGAGAATGCTAAATAGTCCAATTAATAGCTTTAATGATTACTCGTCATGTCCTATAAGAGAGTCAAATTTGAACGACCTCCTCCACGCCTCTCTCATTCTCTCCCATTTCCTCCAATGGGCTACGATGACGTATATCGAGAGTCAACTTTTTAGTAGGAACTTCCAGTCTCTCTCTTTTCGGTCGCAGCGCCCCCTGCCCCTCCCACCTCACTTCTTCCTCATTTGAGTTACAACTGCGCCAACATAAACATGCCACAAAAATATGTGAGGAAGAAAAAGAAGGAAATAAGAGGCGAAGAAAATAGAAATCGAAAACAGCAATGACAAATGGACAAAGTGTTGAGAGAAAGTGAAAGTAGAAATCGACTACTAAAATGGACAAAATTAGGTAGGAAGTGAAAGTAAGACTCAAATATTACTAAAATAGCAAGCGAAAACGAATGGCATGATAGAAAAGGAACACAAATAGAGGAAAAGTGAAAGTAAAAATAGAAAAACGAATAAAACTAAAGAGAAAGTAAAATTAAAATTAGAATATTAAAATAGAGAACAGACAAAAACTACATAGAGAAAAAGTAAAATTAAAATTTGAAGATTAAAATAGAAAGCAGACAAAAACGAGAGAGAAAGTAAATTTATAAATTGGATATTAAAATAGAAAGCAGACAAAAACGAGAGAGAAAGTAAATTTAAAACTTGAATATTAAAATAGAAAGCAGACAAAAACGAGAGAGAAAGTAAAATCCAAATTAGAATATTAAAATAGAAAGCAAAAACGAATGTTAAAATTAAAAAAATGACAAAAATAGGGTAAACACGAAAATAAAACTCGAGTGTTAAAAGAGAGAAAGAAGAAAAAATAGGGAGAAAGTGCCAGCAGAAATCGATATTATAATGGACAACAACAGGCAGAAAGATAAAGCTAAACTCTAATACTAAAATAGAAAGTCAAAACGAATTTTAAACTAGAAAACGGAGTAAAATAGTGAAGAAGTGAAAGTAAAACTCAAATATTAGAATAGAAAACGAACGAAAATAGAGAAAAAGTGGACGCATAATCCAAAATTAAAACCGAAAACGGACAAAAACTAGGGAAAAAGTGGAAGCAGAAATCGAATATTCAAACGGAAAATAAACGAAATCCAGGAAAAAAGTGAAAGTGGAAAATCGAATATTCAAACGGAAAATAAACGAAATCTAGGACAAAAGTGAAAGTAGAAAATCGGGCAGGAGAAGGGCAAGAAAAATCAAAGGAATAAGCTAAGCGGGGAAAGCAATGGAAGATGATAAGAATATCAAAGAAAAAATTTGAAGAGAAGCGACAAGCTGAAAGGAAAGGTAGAGACAATACGCTTGGGGATGAAAATGGTGTGAGATGAGGAGAAATAATGGGAAATTAAGTGTTAATGGGAAGAGGCGAGAACGATAGCGATCAAGTTCAAAAGGAAGGAGAAGATAGCCCAAGGCAAACATCACCATTACAGGACCTCGCCTTTCCAATCACGGCGTCTTTACACGGGGAACACACTGCATATGCACCTATGAACGTCTTTCCCCCATAACCCAATGCTTTCCCTATGGTCCTTTCTATGTCCTATTAAATAATTTCCATACAAGTGCTTTCCCTCCTTTTATCCCTATTCATTAAATCGTATTACACGAAGTTATGTATAGCTCTCTAATACGATTTAAGGTCTTTGGGGAAAATAAGTACGTTTATGATTCAGGTGGAGACCAAGTGCCATTTCCATGCATAGTCCCCGACTCAAAACAACCCCATCCCTTCTACTTGTCCTTTTGTCCCCGCCTCAAATCATAAACGAGAGCTATCATGACACTCAAGTTGAGCTTTAATGAGTGGGATGACTCCCACAGAAAACGATGCCCTACTTACTTCACAAACTACACGTACAATATAAGTCCGCTCCAGCCGTGGTTTTTTCTCTCTCTCTCTCTTTTCCTCAGTAGTAAAATCCTCCAAGAAGTAATGGGGACACAAACTCAATATCCTGCCAAATACATGTGCACAGATAAACACTACAGAAGTTGATGTGAGGATACTCCACCCACCCTCCTTTCCCTGTGCCATTGCCGGGGACACAAAAACACGTTTAGGAAGTCTTGGATTCCTTTGGAGTCAAAAAAATCTGTCAAATGTGGTTCTGTTGACTTTGGCTGATCTCTCCGGTGATAGCCGGCAAGAAGATGGGATAGACAAAGAGTGGGGAAAACGAAAGAGCAATGGAGACAGAGAAAGAGACAGAAAGAGAGAGAAAGAGAGAGAAGGAGAGAGAAGGAGAGAGAAGGAGAGAGAAGGAGAGAGAAGGAG
>JAQGBT010003034.1:0-21246 GCA_034698585.1 Disparrhopalites patrizii | reverse complement strand
GTCGATTTTCTTATTTCTTGCTTTCTGTCGATTTTCTTATTTCTTGCTTTCTGTCGATTTTCTTATTTCTTGCTTTCCGTCGATTTTCCCATTTCTTGTTTTCTGTTGATTTTTCCTTTTCTTTCTACTCAAATATGTTGGTTTTCTATTTTCTTGTTTTCTGCAATTTTTTCTTAATTTTCCTCTTTTGTTCAATTTATCTTGCTATTCGTCGATTTTTTCTTTCCTTCTGTTGTGTTTTCATGATTTGTTTCCAATTTTCCAATTTTTTTTATTTACTTTCCGTTGATTTTTACCTTTTGTCCAGTTTTCTTGCTTTGTGAAAAGTTTTTGTTTGAATTTTCTTTTTGTCCATTTTTCTTGCTATGTGAAAGGTTTTTGTTTGAATTTTCTTTTTGTCCATTTTGCTTTTCACAACAGCATTTCACACTTTGTGAAATGCTTTTGTTTGATTTTTCCCTTGTCTGTCTTGTGTTGTATGACTTGACTCTTGGTTCCATTTTTTATTTCTCTCCTTGGTTTTTTCTTAATGTTTTCCATTGTGCCCATTAGTCCTTGCTGTCTATTATCTTCTGCTTATTATTTTCCCCTTCATTCTTTCCTTTGCCAATTTTATCATTGTTATTGTTTCATTATCCCAGTTTTTCCCGTTTCCTCAATTGTTCTTTGTCATTTACCAATTTATTTCAGTTTATATTTTTTCCCCATTTATTTCTGCTTTCTTTTTGTCTTGTTTGTCATGTTTTGTTATCACCATTTTTTCTGACTTTTTAAATTCTGTCTTGCCTGTTTTAATTTGTTTTGCTTTGATTAATCGTCCATAATTTTTTCTCGCTTACTTGCGTCCTGTTAATTTTCTTAAGTTTGTCATGCATTTTCCTGGCTGTCTGTTTATTTTTTCCTTAATATAATATTCCCTTAATGTTTTCATGCTTCCTCTTCTCATTTTTGCTTTCCCTATTATTCTATTCCCCTATTTTTAGCCGACTTTTCCGCCATTCCAGTGTTTCCTTGCAAATCATGTCCATTAATTTCCCCATTTTTATCTCCATCGAATAACCCCAAAAGCAGAGAGGAAGCCGAGGACAATGCATTTCCCCCCGCCAATAAGCGCCTGTCTCCTCCCATTAATAATTATATTCTCCCCCCGAAAAACTTTTCCCCTTTTTCCCTCTGTCCTTACATGATTGTCTTTGTCTTCCCTTGACTTTCTCCCAATATTCCTTTTTACATGTACAATATTTAATTCCCTGAAAGAAAGGGGGAAAGACGGGGAGAAAGGACCGTGAGAAAAACGAACTATAGCTTAATGTCTTCCCTTCACGTTCGGGTAGAAACACCTCATGTATTTCCTTTTCTTTTTTTTGAGGGGGCTTTTGGAACCTTTTGAGATAGAAGAAAATCCTCTTATATAAACTTTCATATAGTCCTCGCGTTTTATATGGGGAAAAAGGGGGGAAGGATGGAGGGAATTTTTTTTTCTTGGGAACTTCCACTCCACACTGGCTCTTCTGGTATCTCCATAATAACAATGATGATAATAATTATACTCCTCTTTTGGATGTAGGCTCCAAGCTCTGGTTTTTGAACCTATGCTTTCCTTATAGGTATAGCATATGTATAGGCCCATATACGAAAGCCACCGACAGCCGCTCTCGACCCCAAAAGCCTGAGCAAAAGGAAAAACGCATGAGTGGAAGCCGAATGGAGGTTCTCAGCCAAAATATTGGAACTGTGCTTTACTTTTCCAGACTTTCTCCTTTCTCCACTTTCTCCTTGTCTTTTCCTCATTTTTTCCCCACGCTCGTTCTCCTCTTCCAATCTCCGTACATTTATCGTCCCATTTATCTGCTCCTACCATTTAATTCATTTAATTGTTTGAACACGTAAAATCTCCTTTTGAGCCACGCAAAAACGAACAGCAGCCTGGGAATAGTTACGGGTGCAAAATAAAATGAAAAATTGAAATGAATATGAAAATGTTAGAAATTGAAATAATTGGGAAGTCCATAAATAAATCCGGGAGAATATGACTTTCACCAGGAAAATGAAACGATGGGTAAATGTATAATAATTGCAATTAGGATGGTTGCAATTTGGGATAAAATTGTCAACATTAATAATCGTACGGATCGGAAGAAAACAAAAGAAACAAGGAAAAGACAAAAATCACAAGGCAAAAGGGAAACAAACAAGAAAATGGCAAAAGAAAACAAGGTAAAAGAAAAACCCAAAAGGAGAAAGTAAATATGGATGGGACAGAGTGAAACCGACGAGGAAAAAAGACAAGGAGAAAACTGAAGAAACTATAGATGAAAGCAAAGAGGACAAGGAGAAAGCAAAAGAGACACGAAGAAAGTACAAGACAAGGCAAAAACTAAAGAGACAAAGAGACAACAAAAGAAGCAGCCGAATGCTAAGTAAACAAAAGGAACAGGAGAAGGCAAGAAGGAATAAACGAGAGAAAAGCACAAGAAACAAGGAAAATTGAAAATATAAAAAAAATTCAATGAGAAATTAAAATAAGCAAGGCGAAACCGAAATAAGAGAAACCCTAGGAAACAAGGACAAAATCGAAGAGAGAAACGAAAAACAAAAGAAGAGGAAAGTCAAAGGGAGAAACAAACAACAAAAGAAGAGGAAAACCAAAGAGAGAAACAAGAAACGAGCGGACAATCACAGAGAAACAAAAAACAAGAGAAGAGGAACGTCAGAGAGAAAAAAAAACCGGAAAGTCAAAGAGAAACAAAGAAAACCGGAAAGTCAAAGAGAAACAAAAAAGAAGCGGAAAATCAGACAGAAACAAAAGGAGAGGCAAATCAAAGAGAAAAGCAGAAATCAGACGAAATATGGTAAAATAAAAAAAGGAAAGCCCGAGCAAGAAAACCCGGCAATCACCCGAAAATACCAGGAGAAAGCAGAAGAGAAATCATACTCATGACATAATATAAAGCAAAATTAAAGTCAGATCCGAATATCCTGGTGTAACAAGGGAAATTAAAGAGACGACACACCAAGTAAAACAAACCGTAGATTACCACAAGACGTAGCACCATCACATAATTGGAGTAGCCTCCGCCACAATAATGCCGAAGGAATGAAAGAGACGAAATTAAAATCCCCATCCACAGGGAAAGACTGAATCACTGAGGATCCAAATACTTCCTCAAAGAGAGAAAGCGAGAGAAATGGAGAGAGAGAGAGTGAAATCTGTAGAGAAAAGTGTGGAAGTACGCCCCGAGGGCACGCACACTCCACATTGACGGAGGGGGAAAGCACATGATTTCCTGGTAGACCAAAGAGAGAAAGAGGGAAAAGAGAGAGAGAAAGAGAGAGAGCAAAGGAGAGAGAGAGAAAGAGAGAGAAAAGGGAGAGAAAGCTCACCTACCTCAAGCTTTATTTTTTTCCTCACCTTCATATCTTCCCTCTCATCTCCCACCACACAATATACACTTTCTTTCTCTCAGAAAAAATACTCTCTTTCACTTCTCTTCTATCCTCGTACTTTTTTTTTATCCAAGGAACAACTTGTGTGTCTGTGGTTTCGATTTCTCTCTTGCTCTCTCTCTCGCTCTCTCTCATGCTCTCTCTCGCTCTCTCTCTCTCTTTGCTCTATCTCACTTTCTCTCTCTCTCATGCTCTCTCTTCATACACTCCTGCCTGGCTCTGTGTCTATGGGACAGGCTCTGGATAATATTACGTTTCCCTTCCAGAAAAAAAGAAGCCCTGGCTGTGTTCAGAGAGTATTAGAGAGAGGCAGAGACAGAGAGGGAGAGAGAGAGAGGAAAAGAGAGCGCGTGGAATACCAAGACGATAGGTCATAGGATTCCAATTGAATTCAGTCAAGTATAAGGGACACACTTGACTACGGAATGATAGCAGTTGAGGGAAGGCACAGGAAGACGACGCACCACACCGTCGAACAGCTCTCTGTCTCTCTCTCTGTCGAGCCATCCTCTTTGGGCTCTCAGAGAGTCCTTTCACCCACATTCGCTCTCATCTCCAACGGGGATCTCCCGTTTATTTTCTCTTTGTCGGCCACCAGGTAAATACTCTTTTTTTTTTTATTCTGGATCCTTATTTCCCTCCGTTTTCCCCTTGTATTCAATCTCCCATGTACATAGTATATTTTTCCGGGCCTTTGTGTGTATCATGACATTTGTCCTGGAGCCATTGTCACCCATTTGGGCTTCTTTCCATTAGCGGGGACCGCAAGGGTTTTTTCGGGGTGGGAATTGTTTTTATCTCCAGCGCGTTTTTTTCCTGCACGTCTTTGGCATGATTTCTGGGGACTTTGTCATTTTGCCGTATGTTGTTTTTTGCATTATTGGGCTTTTGTCACGTTTATTCACATATTTTGCGGGTTTGTTTTGTTGTTGTAAAGAAGGTTTATTTAAATGCATTTGCATACCTGTGCTGACACGCGATTTTGTGGCCTGTTTGTCGATATTCATTTCCATTTGAGGGTATGCTTGAGCCATTTATTTTCGCACATTTTTTCAGTGGCACTTGTAAAAAGAAGTATTTATTTTCGCACATTTTTGCACATTTGATTTCATGCATGTTTGTATATTGATTTGAACGCATTGATTATGCACATTTATTTGAAGGCATTTATTTAGAACATTTATTTTAATGCATTTATTTAGCACATTTATTTTATCGTATTATTTTTGCGCATTTATTTGAACCCAGTATTTTTGCATATTCATTTGAACCCCTTATTTTAGCATGTTCATTTGAACCCATTATTTTTGCACATTTATTTGAACCCGTTAGTTTTGCACATTTTATTTGCATCTTTGCCTAAATCAATTGTACCATTTTGTATTGTTTTTATTTTCAGCTGTCTGTTGGATATTTTGGTTGCATTGTTGCCCATTTATTTGGAATTGTTTCATATTTTTGCAAATTTATTTCTACACACTTGTTTTTTCGAATTTATGTACACAAACATCGCGTGTCGCCATTATGCCATTGTTTACAATGTGTGTAAGGCATTTTGTGTGCGTTTCCGCACATTTATTATCATGATTTTTTCTGCACGTAATTATTGTTCATTTAGCTAAATGTATTTCCATTAATGTACATGTTAATTATTGCCATGACCAAATATTTTTGGCAGTCCCCTGTTCTTTCCTGTCGGTACATTTGCTTTGGCTTGTCCATTACGTTTACGTTGGCGTTTGTATTTGACTTAATCGGACATTTCGTACACGTTTTTTCCGTTTTCTCCCAGGATTTCTGGAGGACGTTTTTGCGGTGCAAAAACACGTAATTTATTCCAAGCTTTTGATTCCTTTGCTATTTCAGGTGTACAATTTTCACCGGGGAAATACTTGTGTTCATTCATGGAATGCTGTCTGTATTTTCTTTGGATATTTAATCCTTCTTATGGTATTGCATTTCAATGGTGGGGAAAGTTTTTTGAACCTTTGTTTTCGTGTTGGAGCCCACGTTTTTCCTTTGAAGTGTTTCTTGCCTGGGAATTTGCGTGGGAGGATTTTCCCACGGTGTATTCTGACGTTGCTGGGATTTTAGATTATCTCCGGTGTTTTCTTTATTAAAAGTTACTTTAGTATGGATTTAACAGATTTATGTAATAATGGAGTGGCGGATGGATTTTTGCATGATTTTGACGCCAGTGAATATTTCTCATGGGAACAAATTACAGATTTATAGTGTACAGATTGATTGCACATGTGTAGTTAATGTTGCTGACTAAAATAATTTGCCCCCAAAACAAGATGTTTTTTATGCTTAACGAGATTTTGCCTTCTACAATTTTATTGCGCGATCAGGAAAATGTTTTTCGAGAGAAATTTCCGTTAAATAAATATAAAGTGCAGTTCCAAATGTTTTCCTTTTCAAGTTTTCCCCTGCAAATTTTTCCATGGACGGATGGGGAATTTTTTTTTTTTTTGGCGGGTAAAGTCTCCCTTGTTTATTTTACGACTCGTGCATTTCCGCTACAATACTCCATTGGAATAACAACTGCCATTTTAGGAGTCCAATCACGTTTCCCCTCCGACGAGACCCACTTCATCTCTTTTTGGTCTCATTTTTTCTCGTGGTCTCAGTTCATTCACTACCAACAAAGTTTTGGGCATTTTTTTTACTGTTTTTGCAATTCTGCTACCGCAAATGCACTTCCTCGGCCTTGGTCCTTCGCATTTTGAATTACACATTTTTCCTTGATCCATTTCCTCCCGTAATTGGTCTTAATTTAGGTTTATTGTTGGTACAGAAATTATGCAATTACAGGTTAAAAGCATCTTTTCATCAATTTTAAATTATCTACCACGTCAGCATGAATGGATTACGGATTGTTCATTAAATCAGGTTATAGATTCTCCGGGAAATAAATTCATTTGTGGGGGGTTTCCCCATTATTAAAAGGGGTCAGATATAGGGACAATGTATTCGGGGGGTAATTGCAGTTAATGTGTTTTCCGGGTATTTACTCAATTGACTGGTTTATAACTGGCCAATTTACTAAATAGGGGTATCTTTAATAACTGGGAAATATTTGGGACAGTGAAAACTTAAGATATGAGAGAATAAATAAGAGTAGAATACAAGGACAGGATAAAAGGGAAAAAGGAGAAAGCAATGTGATGGAAACAGGAATAAGAGAGAAACCGGAGAAAATCGAAGCAGGAGAACTGGGAGATAGGCATCGTTAAGGCAGAGGGAGACGGCAATAAGACATAAATGCGCCAAATTAATAGACGACAATAAAAAGAAAGTTAATACAAAATATTTGTGAGAAACTGCCAAAAGAAAAAAGGAAATGGCACGGGACAAGGAACGAAAAGGAGAAAATATAAGAGAAAAATGGCATAAATAGTAAATAAGAAGAAAAGGGGAATTCCAGTAGTAATTGGGGAAAATGTGAAAAAATAAAAGCTCATTTCGTATGGAGCAAAAACATATAAGAGCAAGTCCAGAGAGAGATATATGCGAATGCTAGTAGTCAGAAATATCAAATTAAAGAAAAAGAAAAGCCATAAACAGAGAAATCAAGTGTTTTTCAACGGACAAATATTTTAAGTCGGTTTAAGAGAAGCTGAAATTAAATCAGAGGTAATACGTCGATAGAAACAAGGACCAAAAAGTATAAGAAACTGCAAATGGAAAGAGGCAAATAACAAGAGCAAAAACTGCAAGAGGAAATACGAAAAATTGTAGAAAAAAAGAAGAAAAAGAAAACGTGTAAAAGGAGAAAATAGCATGAGGAAAATATAAGAGGAATTGCGTGAAGAAGTAAAATGTATAGAAAATGTTAAGAAAAAGTGAGAAAGTAAGAAAAACTTAGGCAATGATGAGATAAATAAAGGGAAAAGAGAAAGCATAAAAAATAAGGCAAAAATGAGAGAAAATGTAAAGGGGAGAGAGAAAGTGTCAGAAAAAATAAGGCAGGAAATGAGAGAAAATGTAATGGGAAAGAAAAATCGTAAGAATAAATAAGGTAGTAAAAGAGATAAAATGTAATGGGAAAAGAGAAAGCATAAGACAAGTAAGGCGAAAATGAGATGAAATGTAAAAGAGAAAAAAACATTAGAAATAGGGGGAAATTGCAGAAAATATCAGGGAAGTGATAGAGCATAAGAAAAAATAAGAAAATGAGACAAACTGGAGCGGGAAGAGAGAAAGCTTAAGAAAACAAGGTAAATGAGAGAAAATGTAGAGGGGAAAGAAAAAGCATCCGAAAAAATAGGGCAAAAATGACAGAACGTGTAAATGGAAAAGAAAAAAACATAAGAAAAAATAGGGCAAAAATGACAGAACGTTTAAATGGAAAAGAAAAGCATAAGAAAAAATAGACCAAAAATGAGAGAACGTGTAAATGGAAAAGAAAAAGCATAACAAAAAATAGGTCACAAATGAGAGATCGTTTAAATGGAAAAGAAAAAACATAAGAAAAAATAGGGCAAAAATGAGAAAACGTGTAAATGGAAAAGAAAAAGCATAACAAAAAATAGGGCAAAAATGAGAGATCGTTTAAATGGAAAAGTAAAAACAAGAAAAAATAGGGCAAAAATGAGAAAACGTGTAAATGGAAAAGAAAAAGCATAACAAAAAATAGAGCAAAAATAAGAGAACATGTAGAAGGAAAAGATGAAGCATAAGGCAAAATAAGGCAAAAATGAGAGAGAATGTAAAGGGAAAAGAGTGAACATAAGAAAAAATAAGTCTAAAATGTGAAAACATGTAAAATAAGAAGCTACTGTAAGAAAAAATAAGTCAAAAATGATATAAAGTCGTGGAAAAACACCCCATAGAATCGAAAGAGTCCAAAAGAGAGAGCAAGTTTCACGGTAAACAAAGCCACACACAAAACGAAGATGGAGAGGAGTGAAAAAATGGGAATAAAAATGGCGAAAAGATGAATTTCCCGTGTAGTTGTTAAGTGCGTGCGTTAAGGGAAGATTCATGAAGTGAGAGAGTGAATTGATGGACGATAAATGGCCAGAGCCCCGGTGCTTTCCCTCCAACGGGTCTGAATCATGCCATGAATTTTTAGTGTTTCTTCTTTCGTCCCATCCATTGGAAAATCATTTTTACGCCCTTTTATAAGCGCACACACACACCTTTTTTTCATCCTCACAAAAAAACGAGAAAAAAAGTTCGGAGTCGCTCCCGGCGACTCATCCGTCTTCTTCCTTTCCTCCAACGTTACCTTCAATGTGAGGGGGCTGAGTACTATTTTATTTACTGAGGGAAGAAAAAAAATAAAGGGAAGGAGGAACAGGTGCCTCTCCGTACCTTAATGTATTCTGTACCCCTCCAGCTTTTCTCCTCCTCTGAATTTAAAGTGACGGTGACGAGCTCGGAATTGCCAATGGACCATGTTTTTTTCACAAAAGAGGAAATTTATCCGGAGAAACAAAGAGTGAGTGAAAGTCAATCAAATGTGGTTCACAACAACTTTAAAACATATACTATCCCACTTGTGGTTTCAGATTTAATTTCACATTCTGGGCGCAAACGAGGGTAGTATTATACCAAACGATTCAGTTTGTTAGTGCTCGTGAGCAGAAGTAAGAATAGAAAAGTAAAGAGGACAATGAGCAAAGAGGAACAACAATAAAAAAAAAAGAAATGTAGAGAGCAACAGGAAAATCAAAAATGGAAGCAATATATGAGGCCAACAGGGAAGTACGTGAAAAAAGAGAAATTAAAAACTTAAATGAGAACGAAAAATAGGTAAGGAATAAAAAACGTAAACCAGAGAACAAAAAATACATACCTGCAAATAGTGAAAGCATTAAGAGAAAGAAGAATAGGGAAAGTCACATAAATTAATCTAAATTGAGGAAGAAAATAGAGAAAGCTGAAAATAGGGAAAGCCAAATGAATTCAGAATACAAAACGAAAAAATAATAAAATCAGACCAAAAATAAACTAAGGCACAGCTAAAGGCAAGAAAAACGTAGAATGGCAGCTGTATACCAAAAAAGCGAAAGGAAACCAACAGATACATAAATTATCTAATGCAGAAGACAAAATACATAATAGACGAATTGAGATTGAAAAACGAAAAGGAATATGGAAAAACGAAAAATAAAAAGCGAAACAGAGAAACCAAAAAGATAAAGCAAATAAGGTAAAGATATAAAAGAGCAAAATAAGAGAAAGAAAAAGACAGCAAAAAGGAAAGAAAAAATAAATAAATAAAATAAAAGAAAGAAAAAGACAGCAAATAGAAAATAAAAAATCAGGAATGCAAAGTAAGATAAAGAAAGCAAAAATGCAACAGAAAAATAAAGAAAACAAAACAAAAATACGAAAGGAAAACAGGAACAGAAGAATAAGGAAATTAAAAAAGAAAATGAAAGGAAAATAAATTCAAAAACAAGGAAAGGCGGAAAAAATAGGAAACTAATTACAACAAAAAAAGGAAGAAAAAAATCTGAAAAAATAAATACAAATCTAGAAAGCAAAACGTAGATAAACGAATAAAAAACAGAAAGATGAAATATTGTGTACAAAAACTCATAAGATGCATTGAAGGATGCTCTCAACAAAAAACAAACGTAACAATGTAATAAAAAAATGGCAATCACAATAAATTATTAGGAGAAAGCAAACAAAGCAGGAGTGCCTACATGTGGTTTATACCTTGCAAGTACGAGGGAAAGTACAACAAAAGATGAATCTGACAAAATAAATCGGATTACCCTAAAAATCATACGGAATTAATCCCACAAAAAGCAGAGTCAATTTCCCTAAAAAAAAGATTAAATCCCCCTAAAAGAACCTGGGATTTTACTATGACAAATGTAATCTAAGCCAGGAGATGCAAGATCCGGTGAAAGCTTTCCCATTCAATGTCGCGCATCTGGAATGCACACGGACAGGGATAAAATGAAACTTTCACCTTCACCATATAATTCCCTAATAACAAAGTAAAAGAACAGATAGAGGAAGAGAATCAAATGAGATTTAATGCGTCAGAGGGCAAGGAGAAAGCACTAAGAATTTTTTTATGGGAGGATAAAAGAAAGTGAAAGTAAATTGAATCAAGAAAATGCATGGGTGTGCAAAACTTACCTGGCAAAGGTCTTATAGTGAATCTATCCTATGCTTTCTTCATCCATTTTATCATACAGGACTTTTCTCTGTCTGTAAGGCCCTTGAAATGAATGCTGGCAGTAGACATAATCGTACAGACAATAATCATAAAGGGACAAGAGAGGGCAAATCTGGAGATATTTTGCCCTCCGGGTGAAAGTTGTTGGACAAGCCTTTCCTTACCAGCACGCAATTTTTGTCTGGCTATTCGCTTGTCAGCTTTCTCCCTTGCGAAAATATACCATTAATTTTTTAGTTTTTGCACACGTAAATGCAAAAACCACAAAAAACCTTTAAAATTGTATTAATTAGCCCGCCAAAACAGAAAAAAATGTTCTACTGACAATTCCATAAGTAATACAAGGCCATTTACATCCAAGGTTTGGCTTGTATCCCCCAGGTGAAAGTATAAAAATGGCTTTTGTTGGATGGAACAACTGTCAAAAATTGTACACAACTCCAATTAATTTCTCTGTAAAAAAGCAAGGACAGATATTTACACCAGCCGAGAATTACACAGAAAAAATCCCCTTCAAAAAATGACCCTCACCTACATCAATAATTGTCCCAGAAGCCAGCAGCTTTCCCCCAAAATTAATTTGTCGGTTATCACCCAAGATTTAAACCCGAAATCCCTTAAATCCCGGGGAAACGTGTGAAAACACGGAAAAAAATAAATGGGAAATGGGGTAAATATTAACTCAAAAAAAATTGGGTAAATCCCTGGTAGTATGACCCCCGGCAGGGAATAAGTACGGGGAAGGACGGAGTGCGTGATTAAGTAGATAAACACGGAAAATCCTGCCCTCCAAAATGCAGAGGGGCCAAAAACAAATCTGGGAAACTAAGGCAATCCACATTTCTCTGGGCCCGGAGGAAAGGCACGAGTACAGTTGGAGCGTGTGAATTAGATTTTTTTTCCCTCTTGGTGGTGTGATATCCTCTCCCACGGCCTTGCATAATTTAAGGAATTCACACAAGGCGGGAGTGAGGACGTAAATGTTGTGTTTACCGGGGAAAACGCGTAAATGGAGAGGAAGCTAGGTAAATTTGGGTCATTGCTGTACGCATATCTGAGGATTTGAGGAATGTAGTAAACCTTGCCATTATGAATATAAATAAATAAAAACAAGCTAACAGCCAAGAATAAACAAAGAGGAAGAATGAAACGAAAAGCGGAAGAACAAAAAGAAAAGAGGGAAAAAAAGGGGAAATGACAACAAAAGAAAGCATGACAGAGAGAATAAAAAGAAAAACGAGAGGCGAAATAACAAAAAAGAGAAAGAATACAACGAAAGAACGAGAAATAGTAATAGCGAAAATAAAAATAAAAAGCAAGAGACAAAATAAGAGACAACAAAAAGAAGAAGCGGAAGAAAAGAAAAGAGAAAAAATAAGAGAGACAACAAAAAGAAGAAGTGGAAAAAGAGAAAACATACGAGAGACAACAAAAATAAAAAAAGAATAAAAATGAGAAAGAATAAAAGGCAGAAAAAAAGAGAAAGAATAAAAGACAGAATAGAAAGAATAAAAGGCAGAATAAAAGAGAAAGAATAAAAGACAGAATAGAAAGAATAAAAGGCAGAATAAAATAGAACAAATAAAAGACAGAATAGAAAGAAAAAAGAATAAAATATAAGAAAGAATAGAATAGAGAATAAAAAAGGGCGAAATAATAAAGACAGGATAAGAAGGAAAACGAAAGGTGAAATAAAAAAGAAAAATATTAAACGGACAAGAGAAAGAATAAAAGCAAGGAGGAAGAATAAAAAACGGAAACGAAGGAAGTGAGAATAAGAAAGAGAAAGAGTAAAAAGAAAACAGAATGAAAATAAAAAGCAGAGAGAAAGATTACAAATAGAAAGAAGCTAACGAACAGAGAATACATCAAAAAGAGAAAGAAAAAAAAAGAAAGAAGCTAAAGAACAGAGAATAAATAAAAAAGAAAAAGAATAAAAATACAAAGCAGGGAGAAAGAATAAAAAATAGAAAGAAGCTAAAGAACAGAGAATAAAGAAAAAAGAAAAAAAAGAACAAGCAGGGAGAAGGAATAAATAGGGATTCATATAAAACCGTTTTAGCGGGTAAAACCTAATGGCGGGAGATTCAAAACTAAAACAAAAGTCGTTGTAATCGTAGATAGCAAAGTACAATGTTTACCGTAGATACCAAAACATAATGAAAAAACCCATGTAAAACAACCGTTTTCAAAAACGATTTTATTACAGTTATGTTCGCACTTGTTTTTCACACCACCTACATTCTTATTATACTGACAAGTAAATTTGGAGCAAAGAACAAAATGGCGTGAAAGTCTGACAAATAGAAATCTGAAACAATTTGAAATGAATACAAAGTCTGGTAGAAATGCAACAGAAAAAACGACGAACATTTTAAACAAATATTGTATAACAATTAAAAATGGAAACATCAGAAAAGTCGACGACAAAAATGACAAAATGTATAACTACAGCAAAAATAAACTTATTTTGCAGAAAATCCGCTCAAAACGGAATGAGCCAATGTGAAAATGGTGAATATGAAAGCCCTCAAAATTGTATAACACGTGAAGCGCACGGCTGATAGAGTTGGAGAAAGCAGTGGGAAAAGTGAAAGAGCAAGTCCGGGAAACAATTGGGCCTCATACACAGGAAAAAAAGTAAAAAGGTCAAAAATGGCTAGATGGAAGCTCTTTCTCTCTTGCAACTTTCACGAGTTTCCCACGACGGAACCGCATTTCTTTTTCTCCCAGAAAATATTTTTTTTAATATTTCCCTCTCTCTCCCTTATTTCTTTACAGTCCCCGGAATTTAGGCCAAGGTTCCCATCTATGTCATTGTTTCCCTCTAACAATTTTTTCGCTCTTCAGTTCACATTTTTCCCTTTAAAAAAGCTAATTTTAGGCACGGAGAGTGTAGTAATTATTAAAACATTAATAATCCCCCAACACACATTCTCCGTACATGTGCCCTCCACGGAAAGGAAGTACAGGACCAGGACCAAGGATTTCCCTCTGGAGAAAGCAATTGACAATGAACTACTTGTTTCTGCCAAAAAAAAGCAGCTGGCATTGTATTTATATGAAGGAAACAGGAATTCTTTTGGGGGAAAGGCCTTGGATTTGAAATTATTTCTGGCTTTGGCAGGCATGAAACGTCTTTCTGGGCACGCCCAAAATACGTTTAGGGACAGAAATATTATTAATTGCTTCCCCATCCTTTCTCTCATTTTTCCTCTTTTACACCGTTTTCCGAAGGAAAAGTTTTCACCGGAGAAAGTCTCATTCCATGAACACTTTTCCACTTTAAAAATCCTGGAAAAATTTTAGTCCATTCACAATGCTCTTTAAACGGAATACTTAAATAATTTTTAAATCATTTAAAATACGAACAAATGTTTTAATTTTTAATTTACTTCGGACCAAACGAAATATCCAGTAAAATTAAATAAGTCTCCAGAAATTTACAAAATGTCCAAAACAGGAGAAAAATGTGGAGAAAATGGGAGGAAGTTTGCAAATGGGAATCTTGCAGTCAATTATACAGTCGAAAAAAGGATAGATTGTGCATCGCTATTCGCAGTGTGTCCTTGGAAGCCTAATTTTGCTGGGGCGGTGCATGGCATTCAAATTGAGGTAAACAAGCACTTGAGCACAATTGAAGGTCGAGGGGAATTTTCTGGGAGAAAATCAAGGGAAAACAACCGCGTAGAGAGAAAGTCCAGGGAAAAAATGCGACGAAATCTTGAAGGAAGGGCGAGAAATGAGGGGAAAGCACACGCAAATTTCAGATCAGTTCCTTTCAGCAGTCACGACTTTCTTCATATGCAAATTCGTGCACTATATAATCTATGCATATATGCACAGGGGGTATGTATGTACATTGGAGAAAATTCATATATATGTAAAAAAAAAAGTATTATTGAACAAAATGGAACTGCTATACCGTGCCAAAAAATTCTGGTTCCGGCATACTGAGAGGAAATATCTTTGTCAGGCGTCATCTGTTGTTTTAAGATAATATTTGTCACTTGTTTTGCTTTGTTCGGCAGATGCAGAGAAAGTATAAGAAGTACGGAGAAAATGCACAATTTCTTACAGAAAATATGCTGTGTTGAATGAGAAAAATTAGACACGGAAATCCTCGAAAATAGAGCAAGTCTCATGGGAAGCCAAAGACAGTACTAAAACAAAGGAAAATAAAGTAAATAATGTCTAGAGAAAGCACAAATATGGTTAAAAAACAATAAAAACGTCCTGGTTATTTCTTTTAATCAATTTGTAAAGAAAGTATGAAATTTCCAGGAGAAAGTGGAAAACGTTTGTGAGAAATGTCAGCACTTCCGGGCTAAATAGCGAAATATTCGAATGAAATAAAAGTGCGAGGTATCCGAATAAAAAAAAATGAAAGGTATTCGATTAAAGGACAAAAGTGTTCAGTGAAAGCACAAAAACTCGCGGAGAAAGCATGGACATTCCCGGAGAAAGTATGAGCATGTGTGGACGAAAAACAAGCAGAAATATCAGAGAAATGACAAAACGACCGTACAAATTAAATCAAACCACTTACAAGAAAAAGCTTACGAAAATGCTGGGGAGCAAAGAAAACTCTTATACAACGCAAATATTATTTAAAAGATTAGCAATGAACGAAATTCTCGGCGAAAGCACACAAAATGCCAAAATGGGCACAAACCTCCCAAAAAATCGAAAATTAGTAAGGTACATAAAAGCAATATTACAAAAACAAATCCCATTTCGATATGACAAATGAAATTTCCTTTGCAGAAATTCAGCTAAATTTCCAATGGTGAAAGTCGTTCATTACATTTTCAAATTTTTCTGCGTCTTAGAAATTAGATTGGAAAAACTAAATTAAATACGAGAAATTAAATAGGAAAAAATACGAACAACAATTCTCGGGGGACAATTTGTCTGTGCAAAATTTTGCCAATGAAATCGTATTAAGTGTATTGATCAGCAGGACCAAAAAAATCTACTTTCTTTCTCATTTCTGTATAGAGAAAGTGGCCAGGCCCAAGATAGGAATGAGCATATGGTGTTACACAATAGTATGGGGAAAAGGTGTTACCCACATTTGATCCATTCAGAATCTCCCGCCCTTTTTTGTATAACAAGTCGTGGGAGGGAAAGTGCTGGGGGGAAAAAGGCTTTGGGGGGCTCATCACACCTCTTGGGGATGAAAGGGAATGCGTTTTCCTTTGGTATCCGCGTGGGAGAAAAAAATGGGCATGGAACTTTCTCTTTTCCTTTCACTTCAAACGCTCCTCTCAACTTGTTTGGACGTGTTCCTTTTCTTGTGAGAAAATTTTTTTTACTCAGAGGGAATCTTGTACTCTTGTCTATTATTTTCTCCCAGGTTCTTTCTTCATCTTTCTCCTGTCGTTTCCTCATTCTCATTTTTTTTTGTAGCAGGCGGTGTGAATAAAATTTTTTGCACATGATTTCACCTTTGTCTATACGGTTTTCCTTTTACTTCACAATCTCCTCCATCTGGTTCTTCGCGTTTTCCTTTCCAGCTTATTTTTTTATGCGTTTTCGAGGGATTCCTTCTTTCATTTGTTCGCGGCCGCCCGTGTGTATTTTCGATTTTTATGCATATACATACATGCATGTATGATACATGTATACGTATGTATTCTTTCTGGCCTCTCATTTGCTACGTTTCCCAATATTACATATGTATACATATGTACATTTGGGTATTTATAGCTGGTGATTCACCTGCTTGTCCATTTTCGTTCATTGTTGCAGTTTCGTACAATTTATCCGGCTTAATCAACCGTTTCTCTTGTCCTTTTTATCTTCATTATTCGTATTTATTCCGCTCGTTGGGTTCGTCGCATTTTTTTTCTTCACTCTTCTTCCTTTAATATCTCTATTTGTTTCTCTTCTTTCCTTTAATCTCTCCTTTTTTCTTCCTTCCTTTAATCTCTCCTTTTTTTCTGCATTGAATTTGTCCATTTTTCATTTCCTTCATTTATTATTCCCTTTTTTTCTTTCCCTTCCTTTAATATCTCATTCGTTCCTTTCCCCTTTAGTCTCTCGTTTCCCCTCCTCCTCCCTTTTATCTGTCAAGTTCCCATCTTCCTCCCATTATCTCTTTCGTTATCTCTCATTTTAATTTTTTATCTTTTTTAATCTCTTTCGTTATGTCTCATTTTAATTTTTTATCTTTTTTATCTCTTTCGTTATCTCTCATTTTAATTTTTTATCTTTTTTTATCTCTTTCGTTATCTCTCATTTTAATTGTTTCTCCTTTTTAATCTCTTTCGTTATCTCTCATTTTAATTTTTTCTCCCTTTTAATCTTTTTCGTTATCTCTCATTTTAATTTTTTCTGTTTTTTAATCTCTTTCGTTATCTCTCATTTTAATTTTTTCTCTTTATATCTCTCATTTTTATTGTTTATATTTTCTTACCTCCCGTTCTTATCATTTCTCTTTTTTATTACTACTTACCTCTGATTCTTATGATTTCTCATTTTTATATCTTTTCTATCTCTTTTCTTACCTCCCATTCTTATCATTTCTTGCTTTTATGTCTCTCTTTTCACTTTTGCTTGCTTTGATGTTTCTTTTGCATCTCTTCTTTCTTTTCGTCTTTTATTCTCCCTTGCTTTTGTTTATGTTTTTTTCAGCTTTTATTTCTTTTTATCTTTTTTTCTCCCTTGTTGGTTGTTATCTCTTTTCCTTGTAATCCCTAAAATCACTCTTTCTCTCTGTTCTACTCTTTTCCTCAATATTCTCTATTCCACCCGTCCTCCTTTTTTCTATCTTTTATACAGTTTTCTCCTGTACTGCCTCTCTTTTTGCTTTTCTTTTTCCTATATTTACTGCCCTTCTCATTTTTCTATTTCTCACTTTTCCATTATTTCCCTGACATTGTGTATATTTTAGCTTTTTTTGTGGGCTTTCCTCTCTGCGTTCTCGTTACTTCCCTCAATTTTTTGCTTGATTCCCTCACCTTCTAATTTTGCCGTATCTGTATTTTTCTGCCTTCTCCACGACATTCACACGCCTTGCCTTTTACAATTTGACTCAAAAGTAATTAAATTATCTTCGCCGTCTAATTTTATTCGGCTTTCATTTTGGTACGTTGCCCCGTCTCATTTCTTATTCGGTCTCCCTTTGATTCTGTCTCCTTATCTGACGCTTCCCGCATATTTCAATTTCCTCCCTTTCTATCAGTTATCACTTTCTCCCTGCTAACGTCTTTGATACCGACGGAGGCATCCGAATGGATGTCTTTCGGACATTGTACTTGATTCACCTTCTGGAACTTTTCCCAGACCTCACCTGTTTCCTGCCCTTGCTTTTCCCCACAACTTGTTCTCTTTGGTCCTGGCTTTGTTTGTACCTCGCGGGGGTTTTTTGGGGGAACACCGATGGAACTTTTCCGAAAGTTTTCCCTCTCATTTATTGTTTAACGCCCCATGGCCAGATCTTGATGTTTTCCAGGAGATTTTTTTTATACCTTTTTCTGTCACCTTCCGTTTTCCCGGAAAATGTCCAGGCACTTGCCGTACGTTTTTTTTCTCTGAATTTCAAATTTAATTTTTCAAACGAATTTGGTTTTTTTCCCCTAAAAATTCTTTTTTTGGCAAAAAATAAAAAATTGCATATACCAAAGTATTTTTTGCCTTTCTCTGAACTCGTAGTTGATCATTTTTTTAAAGGAATTCCAATATTTTTCATTTTGGCTGGTCCAAAATCGTCAATAAAAATTTGGATCCCTTGGAAAAAGAAATTACATTTTTATTACATTTGCATTCGCGTAGACAAAAGTAGAGAAGCGCGAGCATTTGAAGGGGAAGTGGACGATTTCTGGTTCGGGGGAGAGAAAAATGGGGAAAAAATTGGATTTCCTCCGTTTTCTGTACAATAAAGGGGAAAGGGAAAGTTTCATACGGGATAGATAGAATCCAATTCCGGTTTTTTCTCTTATACGGTACAAGTCCCATCTTTCTCCGCTTGGAAAGAGCCCTTTTTCATGGAGACGTCCAAGCACGTAGAAGGAAACGGGTCGTATTTCTTCCACATGACGATTATCAGATGAGAAGGAAGAAATATGGATTTCATGGGCCAAAGCCATGTGGTGAAAAGCCTCTTTCAATTTCGTCTCAGCCACTCTTTGTCACTCACCTCGAATGTCTGAGAGGAAGCGTAGAAAAATTTATACTTTCTGCGCTTTTTTCAATTTTTGTCTTTTCCCATTTTTTTTATTCCTCTGATTTCTCTGACATACATTTTCGGTTGTGCTTTCTCCTTTTTAGGTAGACTTTCATTTTTTGTTTCATTTTTTTTGTCCATCTGGACTTTCACTTTTTCCTTTCTCCGTCTTTCCGTAATTTTTTGCTTTTCCTACATCTTCTCGGACTTTCGTTTTGTCACTTTCTCCGTCGTTCTGGACCTTCGCTTTTTGCTTTTCCTTTCTTTAGTCTTTCTGGATCTTCGTTTTTCTTTTCCTTTCTCCGTCTTTCCATACTTTTGCTTTTTTTACTATTTTTTCTGCACTTTCATCCTTTTTTTACACTTTCCCATTTTCTGTGCTTTCTTCGCACTACCAAACTTTCCCCCTTTGTCTGATTTAGTGACTGTTATTTTAATTATTTTGCTTCTTATTTTACACTGTGATTTCTCCTGTTTTCATCAAGGCCTTTTCTTCATCTTGTTTTCTCCAAAATTTATGTCCTTTCTTTGTACTACTCCGGCTTTGTTTAAGAGTGCTTCTTTGTTTGATTTAATTTGGCACCTTTTTCTTCTTGCTTTCTCCTGCCTTAATTTTTACACCTTTTCCCTTCATTCCTTTTGAGCTTTTATCGCACACACGTTTTTGCGTACTTTCTCCCTTTTTTATTTTAGTATTTCAATTAATCCTGTTGTGTTTGCTTTTGTCCAGAACCTTCTGGTTTTTACTAGACTTTAACTCGCTTTTGATTTAAGATTCAACCCGCACTGCGTGCGTTTGATTGCATTTACCCGATTGATTAAGCGTATACTAGTACCTATTATTTAGAATGTTACCAGATTAGCTTGCGTTTAAATTGCAGGCTTTTCCATTTTATATACTTTCTCCTGATTTACTCCACATTTTTTGAATGAGTTTTGTTTTAAACATTCGCTGGTTTTCCCCTACTTTTTCATTTAGATTTTTAACATTTTGCTTTCTCCCACTTTGACATTCACCTTTTGCGTTTCTTCTGGGTTAGTTGTGTGATGTTTTCTCCAGCACATTTTGTACTACTTTCTCCTGTTCAATATGTGCAATGCTATACCATACAGGAATCCATTTTTACAAGATAAACATCCCATGCTATCGCCATCGAATAGAAAGGAAAAGCAACAGAAACGGATGGGCACGTGCTTTCCCCATCAAAATCCATGAACTATCCAGTTACTTGTCCCTATTACGAGGATGTAACTTGGGAAGAAAATGCCGTGACAAAGGGCTGTTTCTTTTAATAATTTTCTCCCATAAACTCCTTCCATTTTATGGCATCTCTGTAGGAGTTGTGATTAAGAAGCTTTTAGTGGAGGAATGGTCATGTCCAAAAATATCAAGATGGGAGATAAGGAAAAAGTATTTCAACAAGGGCGGGATATCTTAAATGGGACGTGCCCGAGGAAAAACGAACAGTTTGGCTTTCTGCAGGAGGCCAAAATTGGCACATTCCATTTATGGTCAGAGCGAAATAGGAAGAAATTACTGGAGCTTCCAGAAACAATACATATTTGCTTAATTTATATGCCGGTCAATTTTAGGGAAAATGTATCACTGAAAATCAGTATCTAGTCCAGAAATGTTTATCTATTCGCTGTAAATAAATTAGCAGGGACGTAATTTCCATAGTGGAAGAGGTACAATCTGGGCTATGTCCAATGACCAATAAAGTTTCATGTGGAGGAAGCATTTCCCTGTTTTGGGGCAATTTTGTACACAAGAACTGGAATTAGTGTGGCTATAATTGTAATATGGGAATACGATTACCTGCGAGGACGTATATGGAATTATTGTGGATTTGGTGTATTGAAGACCTGACCAGACGGGCCAAAGGGAGAGAGAGAGAAAGAGAGGATTTATTGATTATTTCTATTTCTTCATCCATTTTTTAGTGGATAGAGAGCTCAGAGAGGTTCGGCTCCCGACCTTGAGTCACACAATGGCAAAACAAATACACGTAATATTCCTTCTTGTCTCTGCTCTATTTTCGCTCGTTCTACGAACTTCCCTGCTTTTCTTTCTCTTTTATTCCCTGTTATACACCCACTTTGCTATTATATTTTATCCTTTTTCTATTATGATTTTCTCAGTCTATGTAATTTCGTCGAACTCCCTCTTTCTGTCTGTTTTCTACTCTTTCTGTCTCTTTTGATTATTTGATCTCCCTAAATTGATGTTTTACTCCGCTTCAGCTGTTTTTTAATTTTAATCGCTCTCTGATTTTTCCCTTTTCTCTCTCTCTTCCATTTTTTATCTTTTCATTCTTTCTTTCACTTTCTGTTGTATCTCTGGTTTTTCCCTTTTGTTTCTCTATTTCATTTTCTTCTTTTTTCTCTCTTTCATTTTTTCATTTTCTTTCATTTTTTCATTTTCTTCTTCTTTCTGTCTTACATTTTTTCCTTTTCTTCTTCTTTCTCTCTTTCATTT